>JAAAKQ030144163.1:0-13148 GCA_010016005.3 Zanna intricata
GTCCTCCTCTTCTCCTAGAATCTAGTTCTTCTCTTAGAATCGTTTCTACTATATTTTTAAGTATTTGTGTTATAAATCTTGAGAATATTTTACATCCAGTTGATAAGGCTTACTTCTCTGTATTTTTTGCATTCACTTCTTTTTACTGTCTCGTAATATATACTATATAAAAATCCTCAATTCTCTTTTATATCTATTCCAATCTTTATCATCTGCTGGTATATTTTTCTGTTATAAATGGCTGCCTATTAAGCAAAAAATTTTATTTAAAAAAAAAAAGATTTATTTAGTTATTTTCATCTTATTCTGGTTTATTTCTTTTAAGGTACTTTTAAAAGTAGGTAAAATTTAAATATTTTGTCTGTAAAATGCTATTGTTCTTTCACAGAAAGAGTTTTATACTGATTAAAAGTTGTAAAATAATTTATAGAGACTCTTTTTATTGTCAGGTTCAGTGAATATAGTTTTAAAAAACCACACAAGCCATTTTTCTAGGTTTGAAAAATGGCTTTAATAGAAAATAATTAACTGCTGCATCAAAAAAATAATTCATATTATTGTTGGTGCATGCAGTTTAAAATAAATGCTTTTGTAAGATGCAAAGAAAATATATTAAGAATAATGATTTATGTAACATGTTTTAATAATTTGGATGATGAATGATGATAAAAGTAATTATAATAGTAATGTAAATAATAAAAAAAATTAAAACAAATAAAAATAACGGTATAGAAACCTTCAAAATTTGTAGCATCTTTCTTTGGTCTTTTAATAATATACAACACTATAACCTTATTTATGAATCATGAATTATATATAATCAAAATTTAAATTCAAAATTATATATAGTTAGACTAATACTGGTTTAAAAGTAACACATTCCTTCAAAAGATACTTTATTGTTTGTTTAAATTTTATAGAACAATTAACAGTATGAATGAAATATAAAATACAAACAATGAATTCGCAAGGTTAAAAACACAGAAGAAAAAACTGTTAATTTTTTATTGAAGATACATTGTTTTTTAACAGGTAATTAATAATCTTTATTATACAATAACTTCCTCCTTTTTAACATTGTAGGATTGTTCTTTTTGTAACAATGATATTAATAGATCTTCATTTACAAAAATCTAATAGGAAATATAGTACAATTGAAGCTCAGTTATAAAAAAATATTCATTCAATTTTAAAATATGAATGATAGTACCGAATTCAGGACTAGGGCTCAGGACTCGTACTTAGGGCACATAGGAGAACTACATTATTTAGGGAGATGATTTATCCCTAGAAGAATATACATCCACTGATCCACTTAAGGAGGAGTGCCTATGAAAAAACTTTATGTAAAAACTAAAATATAGTATTTGTTTATATTTTTATTTACAAATATTCATAGCCTTGTTGAATATAATATATACTCCTATTGTTTACATGTTACATTATACAAATGAATAACTTCATCTAAGGAGTAAAAATTTAAGGAAGATTTTTTCATTACATAATAAATTCTTATTTTGTGTTGAACATACTTTTATTATCAGATCTTTCATAAAAAAGTTACACTTTAAAAAATTACACAAATTAATCAGTAGAATAAAGTTTTAAATTTAAGGAGTTTTGTCAAACATTTATATCTATTTGAATTATTAACATTTGTTATTAATGTTTTTATGTATTATACTGACTTCATTATTTATAATAAATACTTTTAATTAATTACAAATAAAGTAATTAAATATAAATAAAAGAAATTAGTGCTTTTATTTGAAATTTGAAACTTTATTACATTCTTGTGAAATTTTTTTAATTTTTTAATATAAAGTTTAAATTGCAGTTTAAAGACAGTGCCTTTTTCTCTTTAAAAAAAATATAAAAGTTTTTAAATCACATAATAATATAAATATATGAGATAATAGTCAACTAAATATTTTAAGATAATAAGTATTTAAACTATAAAAAAAAATTCAAAAGGAATTAATGAAAAGTAGGCGAGTATGTATTTTAAATAAGATGAAGATAATTCAGCCCTTTTTAATAATTATTTTTTAAAAAACTTATTGAAAGAGTAATACATAATCTCTGAAAAAGAAAATATTTTTTAATTTATTTTAAATAAATTAAAAGCACACTTTCAATTTGATAAAAAAAAGTTAATGAAAACATAAGACCCTTTTTCCTGAAATATTGAGTTGAGTTAGATGAAAACAGTTTTGTTTCTGGTACTTATAAATATATTTTAAGAAATATTAAGAAAATAAATGTTTAAAGAAAATTAACAAAAATTTTAGTTTAGTACTTATAGAAAAACCTATTTAATTAGGAAATTCACTAATTATTCCAGGGGCAAAAAATTATAATGTCCTGCAGAATTTGTAAAAATAAATCTTGTCCCTTGTATTTCTGTCACAGTGTAAAATTCTCAAGATGGATACAGTATTTCTTGAATGTAAAATTGAATTATTGTACTATTAAAACAAAAGATATAAATTGAAATGAAGTCGGTCAGATGAAAAATGTGCGAACTAGACATGGTGGTCATATAACCAATAAGACCCTATTAGTTTATGATTTATATTATTGGCACCTAACCGAAAATTTTTGTAAACTGAAAACTCATTATCAGCTGCAAGAAATGATATATCAGATGCAAGTATACATAGGCATAATAAATGATAGGCTTGTTGATTGATTAAAATGCTTGAAATCTAACTGCACGGCATGATTTTTTGGCAAATGAAATAAATTTGATCAATATTAAAAAAAATTAATATTTTTATCAAAGTCTAATGATTACTCTGAAAACATATTTCAGTATAAATAAGACCCATTAAGGTAAGGATATTTTCCTTAAACTTTTTCATTGATTTATATAATGTTAAAATATATATATAAAAGTAGAAGAAATTTGGTTACCTGCATTTAACAGGAATATGCTTGGTCAAAACAGCAACAGTGTGAAATAATCATAAGTTATTTATAATGCTTAAATTCTTCTTTGCAGTATAATATCTAAAAATTTAACCTCATTGGATTCTTTATTATATGATTATTATTCAATGACATTTAAAATAATTATTATATTTTTCTTTTTATCCTCGCAATAGATAATTCTGGTTTCAAGTGCAGTAGTGAAATGTTTATGGAGATTAATATGGGAAAAATATTCTTAAAGATACTTAGTATGAAATGACTGATTTAAAAAAGATAATTGTCTTTTTGTTCTAAAGGTTAATAGGTTAATTATTAGGTTTTTCTCACTAATTATTAAATTTTTCCATTTTAAAAAAGTTGAAAAACTTTAAATGAGTATGTAATTGTAACAGATTCTGTGTTGGTCTTGCTTGGTTAATATTTTGTTTTTGTCAAATTTAATGTGACTTAAAATTTCATACTGTTTAAGTGTGTTAAGCTCTTGATCTTAACACATGTGAAATTCACACTTTTTTTTTAACACTTGTAAAATTTTGTCTTCTAAATGTAAAATGTTTTATATTTTAGCTAATGTCACCACATGTACATATTGGTTTTATGACGTTATTTGCAAAATTTGATTCTAATATGAGTAGCGGTTGTATGTGTTACTTGTTTATGTGTAGTGGATTTGTTCTTTATATTTGTTTTGTGTGGATTTGTTTTTCTTTATATTATGATCATTTATTATTATGATCATTGTGGTTTAATTTTTATAGAAACACTACTATATTGTTAATTAGTGTATGTTTTGGTCAATTTGTTATATCATTTTGAAAGAGACTTCCTTTTCTGAAAATGTTGTTAATTTTGTATTATTTTTAGGTGGTGTGTTTGTATTTTATGTTATTTATTTTCTGTCCCTAGGTGTATTATTTTATTTTATAATTTCTATAATTTTTTTTTTATTTTTATAAAATTACATCAACTTACAACTTGTAAGTTGAAGTAAATTTTGATATTTGGTCAATCCAGTTTCTAGTCGACCATCCTGAGTAGTACGTTAATTGAACTTGAACAAAACTCAAAATATGAATATTAAAATTCAATTAAAAGTAACTCCACATCAATTTTAGGATTTGAACTTAGGTCAGGCAGTATCACTCTTCTTCTAGGCGAGTGTTTACAGCTGTAAAGGCTGTCTCTCACATCCCAAACACCAAACTCTTCTATCCTATCAACTTACCTCCTCCAGATTCCTTCCCTCCATTGCCTCCATCATTCCAGACATCCATTGCCTTGGAGGTCGTCAACGTTTCCTCCTCTTTCCTGGAGCCCAATCCAACATCCTCCTTGACAATCTATACTCCTTCATTCTTTGAAGATGCCCATACCATTGTAGTCTTCTTTCCTTTAAAACATCAATCACTATACCGGTTACCTCCAGTTGTTCTTCTGATCTACTCATTTGTCATGGACTGCATTCAAGAAACTCCACAACTCCTGTGCAGCAGATCCATCTCCACATCCAACAATCTTCCCTCATCTCTTTTTCTAATTCCTCAAGCTTTTGACCCGTACAATAAAATCTTCACAAAAACACTCTTGTACGACCTATACTTAGTTGCTTTCTGTATCCCTTCAGCAACCACAAAGAATTGCACTTCTGGACAGCCATTCGCCTCAAAGATATAGAATGATTTATAGCTTTTCTACTATTTCATTCCTTTGATAATATAGAGCCAAAGTACTGAAAGTCCTCACATGCCTTGATGATATTCCTATCTATAATCAAGTAATCTCCTTTTGCAACAGTCACTAGATACTTCCTCTTACTAAAATTTATCTTCAAATCCCACTTAATAAAGATTTCTGTCAATTTTCTTATCAAACTGATCTGATGCTATGATGACCTGACCATCTGCAAACAATAACATACGTACATATATACATATATATATATATATATATCTGTGTGTGTGTGCTCACCATCCACCTCCACTCCCATCCTTCTAAATTTTTCCACCATTCTTCCAAAACTTTATCCGAGAAAAGCTTAAATAGAGTGGGAGAAAGGCAGCAACCTTGACATAAACCCTTATTAACTTTAAAAAACTTTGACATATTTATCCTTTCACGGGTATCCTTCCTCAAGCTCTTTATGACCTCCCATGCCTCACTAGTCCAACTGCCACCCATATACAGCTCAATTCTTTCACATCTACTTTTCCACGTATCACTTTTTACCTTCTCCACTGCCTTCTTTACTTCTCTATTAATTCTTGCATACAACTTTCTATTCTCCAAGACGTTGCAATTCAACCATCTCTCATACGCTTTCTTCTTCTCCTTAATCAAGCCATTCTATCCTTCATTCCACCAGCCTTCCAACATCATTGATTTGTCTGTCTCCTCTAGAGCCTCACTTGCTGCACCATGAGTATACCCTTCAGTTGGCTATAATTCTCCACCACACTCTCCGACCTTCTCTGATGAGTAATCATTTTTGTCAACCACAACTTGTACAAGAATCTGACTGATATTTTTTTCTGCGAATCAAACAGTCAGTAGTAGATTTCAAGTTCCAAGTAGGCTGTATCCAAGTATACGAGTGAATCTCCTTATGTTGAAAGTATCTATTCATTACCTACAATCCAAATTACTTGCGCTCATTAATCAATACCATTATCATTTGCAACTTTATCTCCAAACCTTCCAATAATCACTTCATGTTTTGTCTGTCCTGTTCTGGCATTCAAATCTCCTAAAATCAATATCTGTTTGTGCGGTTTATTCCAGTAAGGGTACTGACAAAGCTGTTCTCGAAATAATTCTTTCTACATTCACTCATCTGTATCATCTGTAGAAATGTAGACTACACTCACCACTATCGAATGACCCAAATCCTAAATTCCACTTTTTAAATCCCTTTCACGTATCTCTTTCCAATTCCTCATAAATCTTACTGCAATGGCCAAGGGTGGCCATTACCAAGAGGTGCTAAGGCAAGGAGTATAATACAGCAAATAATTACCAAATTGTTAATTTCCTTTACCCTTCTTCTTTACTTAAGTTAATGTTTCGATATTAATTCCAGACCTACCCAACTGTTGGAAAACGTTACTCTGTTTTGTTCTAATCCCCTGATTATTTCATGTTCAAAAGTTCATTTTTCTTTGACATATCCGATACCTTTTTTGAATAATCCTGTCCAGTTTTTTTTTGTTAGGACTTTTAGCAATAAAAATGTTTTATGAGTGATGGGATGCTGGCCCAACACCTCAACCATCAACCTTGGAGGAGTAGGAGTTTCTATCGGGGTCTTCTTCACCTAGCCTTTAGAGAACCAACTTCTTTCAAACTCTCTTCCTCGAAATGAGGAAAAGACTGGAGTTTGTTCCTCACTTTGACATCAAAACGAGAAATTCCAGTTTCATCACAAATTGTATATATCTATAAAAGTTATGACCAATAAATACAGTTCAAAAAATTTGGATTTTTGGACTTTTTAGTAACTGCAATCAAAAGCCCTCACTGAGAGCTTTTCAACAGTATATCACAAGTGGTGCTGATTTTCATTGGTTCTAGAGTTATAGCCAAATAAAATTTTAATTAATGAAATATTTGGATCTTACAAGGAAGGCACATCGGTTCGAATCACACTTCATCTCCTTTTTTTTAAATTTAAATATATTTATTTATTAATAATTAACTTCTTATTGTAAAAATATTTTTACAATGAATAATAATTCAATAACAAAAAAAAAAAAAAAATCATAAGTTATTAATAATATAAAATTTTATGTACTTTTCAAAAAAAAAAAAAAAAAAAAAAAAATGTATACATAATTTAATATGGAAGTCAAGTGTGTTCACATCAGATTTTTTTTTTTAAATTTCTCGGTAACAAATGAAGGTATCAATTTGTTTTTTTTTTAGTGTCTAATTTTCATGTAAATATCGAAAAACTAATTTTCAATTTTTTTTAAATTCTAAGTTAAAAAGGTTAAAATGGATTTTAAATTTTTTTGAAACTGCTATTTTTTCTGATTTCTCTGTAACAAATGAAAATATCAACTTGATTTTTGGTGTGTGTAATTTCATGTAAATATTTAAAAACCAATTTTCTGATTTTTCATCCCAATTTTACCTTAAAATCAGTTTACCTTTAAACCTTAAACCAATTTTATCTTTCTTCATCCCCTGAAAGGGAACGTAAGCGCGACCCCTGGACCGCGACGGAAAGCGTAAGTAACCGTATAGCGTGGGCGAAGCCGCGACGGATCTTCTAATATTGTATATATTAGTAAAAATGAAAATTTGAAATTTAATTTGTTTTCTTGAAGCTTACAAATTTCGAAATGGATTTTATAAAAATTAATTTTGTTTAATTTATATATATATATATGAACTATTTTCATGTGTTATTAAAAAAAATTATTTATTTTTTGTAAAACTTAAAATTGCTAATAAAAAGTTCCAAAAAATTTTTTCTTCAAAATTTGTTCACATTTCTTTGTTATTAGTAAATTATATCTTTTTTTTTACAAGTCAAAAATACAACTGTGTAAATGGTCAGTTTGGTAAAAGATTATTAAATAATAGTAAAAAATAAACTTTTTAGTTTTCAATTCGTTCTATCAAAATCACCTGTGTTAATTTTTTTCTTGCACGGAAGTAGGACGATAGATTCGTCATTAGGTAATGAATTATTCATTCAGTAGTCTGGTATGGTAAGAAATTAAACAAATAATGAAGAATTAAAATTCTGTATCAGGGAGAAAGAGTTAAAGGGTGATTTACATATATGAATACACGGAGAGAGGTGGAATGGCAGCCGAATTGCACATTATATCCGCTTTTATCAAACTAGACAGCAGAACTGCTATATTGTACTTTCGCATTACACAGAATTGTACGTTGGCCGATGAGAAAGCATAAAAAATTATCATTACCATTTTTAATATCTAACCGTGGATAAGATATTCAGATCAATTCATTTAATAAAAATTTCTGTTAAAAAACAGTGTTGCTTTACTCATGAATTTTAAATTTTAATTAAATAAATATGAATTTTCAGGCATCCTAATTCAAGAATTGAAAATAATTTTTTAAAATTATTTGGTTAGAGTATGGTGCTTACGATAGTGAAACATGGACGATAAGAAAAACGGAAATAAAAAAGAATAGATTCCTTATTAAGAGTATGTTGAAAATCAAATGGGCCAATACAATTTGAAATGAAGTGGTCTTGAAACGAATTGGTGATGATGGAGAATTTTATGGTAGAATGTTTTAAAAGAACTAGGTTGATGATGTGTCATGTACGAGTATTAAGGACATCCCGGTTTAGTATTAAAAGGAATGATAAAAAATGTAATGGAAGAGAAAGATTGAAATATATGAAACAGATAATTCAGAATGTGAACACAGTAAATTATTAGCACAGAATGGAAAGAAATGGAGTAACCAGTCGATCGATCGATGATTAAAATGAAATGAATAAATAAAAAATACATAATGCAAAAAATACATTAATTAAGGAAGGGTTGCATTTTTAGTTCTCAACAAATACAGATTTGTTTAGCAACAAACGTTAGAAGTTTATCAACATCGAAGACACCTTGAATGTATTATGAAATCGACGCTTATAAAATGTGAAGTAGAATACCTAATCTTTCCTGACATGATCTGAATTAATACATTTAAAATTTAAGTATCAACTCGGTTAAACTATTTATTTTCTTTAAAAAAAAATTAGAATATCCTTATTTAATGATAATTACAAATATGTTATCTATAACTTATTTAATTATTTTGTAAAATTCACAGTTATTTGATTGAAGTTAAGATTTTTGTGGTTCCTGAATGAAAACAATTATTAAACGAGAAGTGTGTTAAAATAAAACCTTGAGAAACACTTTATATATATATATATATATATATACATATATAAATAAAAAAACTAGGAAGACACGACAACATTTTAAGGCGGGAACTTACAATCTATTATTCTGCGTGCAGGCGCGCGTATGCACACTCACCCCATGTGTGTACTCGCTCGAGTGATTTTTCTGAAACAATGACCGACGGTCAATTAAAGCAACATATTTCCATAATGAACAACAATTTTTGTTTTATATTAAATCAAATATTCTTAGTGTGGATCCGGCTATTTAATTATTTTTTTCGTTCGACAAATGCATTTATTCCTGATATATGAAGTATCTGGCCAATATAAAATTTTATCTTTAAGAACAAAAGCTGCAGTGATGTTTCTAAAATTTCCTAAAATCTCTGTATAGCTAAAGGTTTAATCGGTGATAAAATGTTTAATTATTATTCTTATAAGTTTACATATTTTCTTCGTAATTTGTGTTTCTTTTTACATAAAAAGATTTTTTTTTAAATAAAAAAAATTCAAGATAACATTTAAAAAATTTTTTTTTTTTAACTGAGAATTTTAGAAATGACAATTAAAAGCAATTAAAAATAAATTAATTAACTTGGCGTCGACTTCAGAAATTCGAAATTTAAAGAACATTTTTTTTCTGTTCTAATGTGTATGTTGCAATCTGTTCATCTTGTGAACAATAAGCAACTCCAAAGATATGAGGATGATATATACTCGAGTTTCTGTCTTGTTCAGACACAAGCCGACCATTACTGAGCTGCGTTCTTAATTGAAATCTAACCACAAATTCAATTTGAAACCTATACCAAATTCAGTTACGGATAATCCAGATAAGGTTTTTATTTTATAATTTGCAAAATCTATTAAAAGCTGTTCCTCTGATAACAAGAAGACAGATGATTTTTTAGCACGTTAGGGTACATCCACACTTTTCCCTAGAAGTTAGATAACACTTAATGCGACTCTTTTTAAACAAGTGGATTGGACGCGGCGGATCTGTCAGTTGCTTCCAAGATCTGTCCAATTGCCAACTTAGCATATCTGGACTTCTACCTGTGGGGCCACTTAATCATGAGTATATGATCAAAAGTTTAATAGAAGAGAAGAGTTAGTTACTGTTACAATTCTCAGTGCGATGCGATTAATACAAAACAACACCGTTGAAGTACGGACCGGACCGCCACCAAAATCATTGTTCATCGGGAAGAGCTGTATTCACTGTGACGGAGGACATTTTCAGGAATTTATTTAAATGTTTTAGGATGGTTTTATTGCTTGAATTTTTTATTTTTCTAAAATAAACAATATTCTTTTTTAGAGAATATTTAATTTTTGTATATAATATTGAAAATTTTGTTTCGTTTAATATTTAGTTAAAATCTGCCACATTTTGATATATTTTGTTTTTAATAAACATAGAAATTCTTACTTTTTTTTTGTTTTCTGTGGAATTTATTCGTATCACTCAGAATCAAATTCTCTAGAAGTTTTGTTTAAAACTTCGTGTTTATTACCCATTTAACAAAGTTATTTTACTCCAGAAAAAAAATAATGTGTTTTCCACCCAATATTTTGTCCCCTAATTTTTTGTAAACTGCTAAAGTATAGTTCTGGGATTTTTTCCAACTTTTTCGTCAGACTTCATGTAGTACCAGTAAATTTAACCCTTAATCCCAACAATTATAGTGCTTTAATTTTATCGAAGGCGTAGAAATCAAGGCGAAATCTTCCACTAGCCAACATTCGCTACGATGCGTTTCCTGACCTACATTTATATGAACTGTCTTTATTTTCACCAGTAGAACATGTCCTAAACGTTTGTTGTATTCTTCGTGAATCATTCTATATAAGTGATACGAACTACATCATGACTATAAGTCAATTTTTATTTCGCTTACAGAATCATCTTCTCTCGCCTATATCCGCAGGAAGTACTATTACTTCCACTATTTCTATTATTATCTAGAGATATAGCTTTGATTATGTGTAATTATTTCTTACAAAACAATTGGAGGGGAATTTTCACAAGAAAATGAGATTGCTGTACCTTATTAGTAGGGGAACAAAGAAACAAACTTCTTTTCCATCCGTGAACAAAATAAATATGGACTTATAATAATTAACTAAAAGTTTATTGCTTCCTTTTCTATTCTTTCTCTACACAATAATAGTATCCAATTTAATTATATCAGATTACTTTTAATTTTATATTTACAAATTTTTTTTTTTATATAGAACTCATAAGTTCATAAAAGAGAATAATATTTTGTCTTTTTCTTTTGTCTCTTTTTCTTTAATATTTTGAAGAAATGTTTATTTTTAATGAAATTAAATTTTACACGTTAATAGAAAAGCGGTTGGGAAGTAGAATAAAATCATCTTTGCGCCTTTTACCGTTCTTATGAAGTGAATTGTTAAGGTTCAAACTTATTGGTAGAGATTGAATCGTATTTATTACAGTCGAGGAGAATAAAATGTCTTAATATTATAGTACTTTATATATGTATATAATGTTTACATATATAATTAAAAAAAAAAAAAAAAAAAAATTTTTTCTCATAAAATTTATTAATTTTTTTTAACATGTTGTTGAAAAAATATCTTCCTGCAGAAATTAAGAGTATGATTTACGGTGAATTTTTTTTTCATTTAATAAAAAAACTAGTTTATTAGGTTAAATATATTTACTAAATGTGCGCGCGCGCGCGTTTATAATGTATCATATGGTTCTAATGTTCTAGTATAAAAATCTTGAACCGCTATTTAAAATCGAATACATTAAAAAACAAATAATTATGTTTATCTACATCTTGCTTATAACCTGAAATACATGATTGTAAAATGAAAAGAATTAAGAAACTGGCATTAACCAGGAATAAATGTTTTTAGTATCATACATTGACCTTGCCAAAATTAAAATAAAAAAATAAAATAATTACTTAAAGAAATAATAAACAGATCAATTATACATGATCAGTAGAACATGAACGTTTACCGTTATGTATCATTTTAAATTTATATAAAGAAATTACTACTGCAAGACATTTGAAAATATTTTTTGTACAGATTACTCTTAAAAAAAAAGTTTAAAAAAAAGTTAAAAAAAAAGTTGTTTTAACGCTGTAAACGTAGTATCCTTTTACAAATGCAATCAAATCCTAACAGCCAACAAGTAATTATATCTTTCTTATACCATTCTTTATTACGGTATTGTATTTACTATAATTCTTAAGCAAACGTTAGGTGATTTTTCGGTTTTATCTCAAAAAATAAAAAATAAAATAATAAAAATAAATAAATAAAAATTATTTCCCGACTTTTTTTGCGTTAAATTATGAAGTATTTTTTTTTATCCTATTGTGGAAACACAAAAAGTATATCTTTATTTACTGTTTAATATCAGTAGGTTTTTTTATAAGCATAGCCTTGAATGTTTGTAATAGTAGTTGTGATCTTCCACATAAAACTGGTATTTAATATAAAGAAATTGTCATTTTATTCGTATAATCCATAAGATTTTATAACAATGTGTAGTCTTTATGATAGTATACAGTATATATACTAATAATTTACGCATTTTATGAAGTAAAAAAAAAAGAAGTAACATTTATTTGAAGCCGTCGTTTAATTACTTAAGCTTACTTTGTTGATTTTTATACCCCACTTTTTCCCCACCTTACATTACGTCAAACTTCAGAAGATTTTTCTCTCCTTTCCCTAGTTCTTAGGTAATTTTTAATTTAAGAACAAACTTGAAAAGTATATAATAAAGAAACATAGTTTTTTTTTAATAAAAATATTTGAACTGAAGATGTCTTTACTATTTTTTTTTTTGTTTAAAATAGTTTAAATTTATGTAAATTTTAATCGTTCTAATTCTAAACTACAACAAATAGTAACTGTAACATACATATTTTAATGTTTGAATGTAAATAACAAAAGGCTACGTGGTTTTTTAAAAATTAAAATAGATACGTTTAATTTAAAAAAAAAACCTTGAGTAAAGTTGGAAAAGTAAATAAAACTGTATGCTCAGTATACTGATATTTGGGAGAAGTTTAAAATAATCCTGATTCTTGATATTAGTGTGTTACTTTTAAAACCTTTAAAATTAAGTATCTTAAATGTCAGATATCTTTTTTTTTAATAAAAATACGTCTAAGATTTTTAACCTTTCTTTAATAAAAGATTGAAATATCTAAAATTCTATTTAAATGTTAAGAATTTTTCTCAATGTTATACTTCTTTCTTTCTTGTTCTGTTTAGCTTCCGGAACTACCGTTAGATATTACTTCAGAGGATGATATGTATGAATGTAATT
>JAAAKQ030144174.1:0-13148 GCA_010016005.3 Zanna intricata
AATATTTTAAAAATAATGGATTACCAGTGTGAATTCTATAATTCAAGAAATTCTACTGTACAACTAACTAGTAATTATAAATAAAAAGCTACTCTAAAAAAATAAAAAATAGAAAAATTTAAACGAAGTAAGAAAAACAAATGTTACTGATAAATACTGTAAACACTTTTTACGCTGTTAATTGTCGATAACCAATTTTTCAAATTATTTTTGAATGATTTAATGTTTAGCAAATTATTTATAAATACAGGTAGTTTATTAAAGATTCTTGGGGAAAAGTACGTGTAAAATTTACCAACTGTAGTTAAATTTGATTTTGGCATGTAAAACTTATCCCTAGATCTCAACTGTTGTCGGTATATATTATTTTCTTTGGTTTGCTACCACTCCTTTTGTTTTAAAACAAATTCAAAACTTTATAAACATATAAATGTAGTGGAAAGATTTTTAGGTTAAAAAAAATTGTTCTCGAATGTTCAGTTTGAGCTATTTTTGCAATTATTCTAATAATTTTTTTTTCACGTTGGCAATAGAAATTAAATTATTGTCAAAAGCCGCTCCATAACAAGTCAATCTGTATTCCAATCTACTCTGTACCAAAGAAAAATAGAGCTTCTACTGATTTCTTAAGGACAGGAAGTAAAAAATTCTTGTGATTTTATTTAACTTCTTCGTTAAGACAGCTGTCTATGTGAAGTTTCCAGGAGAGATTTTCATCTATGAGAATACCCAAATATTTCATAGAAAATTATGTATGGGGGAACATGTTTGGGAAACACTGGGTCAACCGAGACATTGCAGACATTTATAAGTAATTGAGTTAAATGAGTCTATAAATTATTTTAGGGAGAAATTAATGTAATTTGTTTTTTGAGGGCTTAGAATAATTTCATGTTTAGAGAACCATAACCTTAACTTGAGCAAATCTTCTTCGATAACATCTTTATTTTCTAACCAAGATGTACCGTGATAAAATAAAGCAGTATCATCTGCAAAGGATATTATTTTACCATTAAATCTTCCATTAAAACTGTTAATGTATGAGGAACAAAATTGGGCCTAACACGGTTCCTTGAGGTACTCCAATTGTAACAAACCCCCAGTCACTAATTGGTTCTCCTACTTTAACACATTGTTTTCTACCTGATAAGTAACTTTCAAACCACCTATGCGTCACTCCTTTCATTCCACAATTCCACATTATTTGTAATAATTTACTGTGATCCACCATATCAAATGCCTTTGTTATATCGAGAAAAATGCCACTAACTTTTCATCATTCGTTTAGTCCTTTCACAACTGAAGAAACAAAAGAAAGAAGTGTACCTCCGTATTACGCTCTTTTAAAAATCCAAACTGATTGTTACTAAAAGAGTTTATTTTATTTAAGAATTTTATGAGTTGAAATTTTATTATTTTTTCAAAAATTTTAGATAAAGTTGAAACTAAAGAAATGGGGCTATAATTCGACAATTCATGTCTCGTGCCCCCCTTATGCAACGGAATTCTATCCGACTAATACGTTGCGAGTTGGCAGTTTGCTTGAAGGTTATAGCCATTATACACTTTGTTTATTGTTGGTGCGAAGAATTCACACATTTTACGACCATCAACTTAATATTAATGCGGTCAACTTAACTCGTTGTTAAAGAAAATTTTTAAAAGCGAAAGGCAGGTGACTTCTGTCTCAATCGACTGAGACGATTAAAAATTTTGGAACAGGCCTTATCATTAATGTAGATGAGAATTATTTTAAGCGACATAAAAATAAAGCAGGTAGGGTTCTTTCCCAGTAATGGATTTTCGATGGTTTGTGTAAGGACAAAATCTACTGATCATCCTAAGAGCTTTTCACCTTTAAAGGAAACTCTTGGACATTATAATAAAATAAAAACTAGCCCTCGTTTCGAAATTACGTTCGACTTTTGGTGATCATACCACATAGATTGACTGGAAACGGCTGGACACAAATAACTATAACTGAATCTTAGGTATAAGTTTATGGAGATGCATAAGAGTGCTAAGACATATTACATTGAAATAATGTGGATATACGTTAAGTGAAGAAACAATAAGCACTATAGAATAGTACGATATCATTAAGAAATATATTTACTAAAGAAATATATCTGATACTTTGTAAATAATCCCGAAATGTTACAATGATCTGCCCAGACAAATTTCTTTGTTCTGATATTTGAAACAGCAGGATAATTTAAGTAAAATCGTTAAGATAAAAACATTACGTATGTTATATGTATCATAACAAGATATCAATTCAAAAGAAATAAGGTGACGTTTTTGTATAAGTATAAAAATAAATATGCTGTATTCTACTTAAAAACAAAAAAAAAAAAAAAAAAAATACGAAAAAAGCTGTTAACCCAGTGAAGGACTTTCCCGCCACGCGGTTTTTTCTCATACATGGCTAACGCACAGACGCACAACCTAACTTAAAATATTTATCATTTTATTTAAATATAATATTTTTTGTTTATTTAATTCAATGATTCTAACTAAAGCGCGCGTACATGCCATATTTCATTCACGCCGGTTGGCGGTACTAGCGGCCACTTTAAATACTTTTTTATACTTAAAATATTATTCATTTATTAATTTTCTACCGCTTACCATGACATTACAACATAGAAGACGCTTACGGCAGCTGTACGTCAATGCTACACTAGCGCCGCTTATGGTAACACACTATAGCCATTTAGCCACTGGTATATTTGAAACATATTTTGGGATGGGGATGCGATTTTACAAAACTTTTCTGTTGGAAATATTATTATTTTGTAATTACTAACAAATTTGCCTGCGTTAATTAGGCGAAATCTCGAGATACTGAGGGTGATCCTGCTCTACAGCCTCACCCTTTTGACCGTTTAAGTTGAAAATTTATTGTCATCAATGCCCCATATGTAAAAATAATCTGCCAAAGTTTGGTCAAAGTCGATTGAATAGCTCCTCTGATTTAAGTAGTTTAGGGTCCCACACCTAGGATCGTACACTCACAAATGTACATACGTACATCCGGAAATTTCCATCCGGTTTTTTGGGTTCATTAGGTTCAGAACGTAAAGATACGGTGAAAACCGTATATGCCCAAATTGGACCGATTATCATACTTTCCCTTCTATAGCTGTAGATCTTTATAGAGCTAGGCGGAAAGTAAGTGGAATAAGTATTAGCGGTAGAAGATTGATAAAATTAAGGCTTGCAGATGATTTGGTATTATTTGCTTCATTTCGAGAAGAAATGAAGTTAGAAGAAATGTTGAATAAAATGGATAAACAAGCTTGGGCAGTTGTATTAATGAAAAAAGATTGTTCTTCTAATAAATGGAATTAAAACTAACTGAAACTGCTAGTAAAGACACTCCATTGGGTAAACAAAACAATCTAATTAGGGCAAATATGAGCTCTGAGGAAAGGACGAGAATGGAATCCCAAACAAGGATACCAGCCGCTCGGAAAAATAATTAATACATAATTATACACAAATATAAAAATATAATTCACGGAAAGGTAAATTTTTAAACTATTGTGTAATTCCTTCTCACTTACAGTTCACCAATTGTATGAATTTGTTGCCTAAAAATTCATAAAAATTGTAGGAGTTATCCAATGATCAATGGAAAGAAGCATGGATGATATCACAAGAAACATATAATTAAATTTGAAAAGGTGAGGCAAAGATAGTGGCAGATATAGTCAAAATAATTAAGAAATTGAAGTGAAAATGGGCCGGCCACCTGTAAGAACGGAAGAAAGGACATGAATAAAATAATTTACAACTCGGAAACGTTGCTATGGAAAAAAGAAAAGAACTAGGCAGAAGAAACGGCGAGAAGTTGAATTGAAGGAGGCTGCATAAATAAACAGGTATATCGATTGGCACTAGACAGAGAAGTAAGAAATATTGAGGGATGGACCTAAACTCAGTAATGAGCCTGGTTTTAAGTGCGAAAGATAAACGATTGACATTTTGTTAAACGAAGAAATAGTTTAACAGGAAGGATGTATGATACTGTTTATTTTTTAAATTTGTGTAAATTTGTTCTCTTATACATATAAATAAAAATAAAAAAGGCTTATTTATTTGCCCTACTTTTTAACTTATGCATAAAAAAATCTGGACTAAAATTGTTGAAGAAATAGACTCAATAAAGTCACAACTATATATTAATTAGAAGTATTTTTATGAGCAGTTGTGTAAGAGAGAGCCATCATAAACGTATAATGTAAAATATAAAGTTTAATATTGTTGTATTTGATATTCGAAAGATCAGACATGAAAATGATATGATCATTTCATTAAGAAAATTAGGTAGAATTTTCAAAATATCTTTTGAACACTCGGATCTCGTGTACGGAAAAATGAAAGACGAATGAATGAGAAATCCTTAGAAAAAAAATACCTATGCACTCGCACACAAAAACTATTTCTGAAGACAAATAGATGAACAGAAGTCCGGAAAAGATGAGTAAATGTGGACTGAAGTGCAGATTGAGAGAAATGATCAACTAGTTGCAAAATCTTATAAATTTGAAGAGAAATTTTATCATGTTATGTAGAATCATCGGTTATATATGTAACAAATAAATACATATTCACAGACGTATACATTATATTATGACATAAATATATAATAAGACACCTTGTATTCAGTAGTAGACAAGGTGGATCAAAAAACACTCCCCTGTGTACAGTTAAGTATTCGCAGAGGTCTATTTAATAACAACAACAGTGATAGGTGATACCTTATTTTATAGGAAGTTATCGCCTTCCTATAAAATAAGGTATCATTTCCTGATTACAATTCATGAAATTGTACTGAAACGTTACAATGACATTTCCTCCGGCTATGAACCATGAATTAGACAGCCGGATAAAGGGTAGAGACGCACTTTCACAGAGTGCGTCTCTATGAAAGTACTTTAACAACCTTACTAATTTGAATAAAAATTAATTTACAAACAAAACGGATTCTAATTCTTTTTAAAAACCAATTATATAAAAAAACAATTATGCATAAAATTATTATACAGAACATAATAATACAATTCAAAACCACTAAAGGATTTGAAAAAATATGTTTCTCTGTTTTGAATAGGTATTAAAAAACAAATATGTTGTACCCTACTTACATCACCAGACCCTAATAAATTATATCGAAATTTCCATCAAAAGAAGAAAAAATAGAACAAAAATTATGAAAGAAGAAAAAATAAAACAAAAATTATGAAAGAAGAAAAACAAAGAAATCATATTGTTTCTGATATCATGATTGATAATAGGAAAAAATATCAGATTTTCAGAAATAAAAAAATAATACTATTATTGTAAATCAACATAAATCAAATAAGAATCTGAGGTTCATTCATTAGTGCCGAAAATACTGTCGACATTTTTTCAGCAATTCTTTCTGGAAAAATTTGATCAGGAATGAATATAGAGATATTTTTCAACGCGTGATGGCCCTAAATAAATTAAGGATTTTTAAAATACTAAACTGAACTAAACAGAAGAAACATTTTACAGTCAGAAGAGTAATTTTAACCTTAAAAAGAGGATTCTTTCCCAAAACAGATTTAAATAAAAAACAGACATGATGGAAATTTTCGGATTTTCCATCGATGGTAATCGGAACAACAACTCACTCTGGCTACAAGCCTTGCATTTGGGCCGTCTGAAACTAAATAGCCAAAAGAAGAACACAAATTGAAAAATCGGAGTCTTTTCCTGGAAATACATGTTAAAATTCAAATTAATAACCAAAACATCTCTTTAGAACATTAAACAGCAATTCCTGTTAAAAATCTGAAAAATAAAAATGTAATAACATTTTAGATGGACAAAATTCTTAATACTCGAACTTCAAAATCAAGATTCACAAAGGAAAACACAATTGAATCCAAAAAAAATAAACTATAAAATTTTCAAAGATAAAACTGGAAAAAGTAATAAAAATATGCTACATTTGATAACAGACTTTATTTATAATCAACAAAGAAATATTAGGCAAAATCATCCCAACATTTAGATTTCGTTTCAATTTAATTCTAACGTTTAGTCTTTCTTACAATATGATGTGGAAATAAAAGTGATACGATACACGATTAATATATGTGCTACAGTTAATGAAGATAATAAAAGAATCCAAACAATGTCAAGAATTTTGAAACTCCTACAAGACTAAATCCATAAAGTATTAAAAAGGTCGCATCAAAATTTACTTGTAGATTCTAACATGTAAATTGGCAAAGAAAAGTATAATGGAAAACCGTATTAAATTTTCAGCCTATACAAGAAAAAGCATTGTAACAAAGCCTGTAACAAAGCACTGGCCACTGGAGTTTTCTAAGGACGTGGAAATAATTATTAATACCGAAGCAGACAAATGCATTACAGATTCAAACTTATAGACCCATATGTCTCCTACCAACATTTGGCAAGCTATACGAGCGCCTATTGGAGAGGGAAATAAAAGAAGAACTGGATGCCTCAGGCGGTTTACCTCCAAATCAGTATGGATTCAGAAAAGGAAGATCCTTAATAGATGCCCTCAGGCGAGTTGTGGCATGGATCGGGAACTGCAGAGCGGGCACCCGGAGAACCAGAAGGATACCCCTGATGGTCCTCCTGGATGTCCGCATCCCCTTCAATAGTGTTCCGTGGAGGCACATCACGGAGGAGATGCAAAGACGAAACATAAGAGAGTACTTGCGGGTTTCAAATAGCAATTATTTAAGAGACCGGGAATTAATCACACTGGTGGTAGGAGGAGAGTTACGTTTTCAAATGTATGGAGGAGCTCCTCAAGAAGCGGTGCTTAGCCCCCAATTGTGGAACCTCGTGTTTGACGGGTGCTGATGTTGGGGTTCCCGGAGGAAGTAACACTACTGGCATATGCTGATTACATAGCTTTACTAATTGATGATCGTACGGAGGACGCAGTAGAGATAAAAGCAAATAAAATAGTAAGTCATATTACCGCGTGGTTGAGAAAGAAAGATCTTCATTTGTCACCACGTAAAACACAGCGGTTAAATATTTAGGGGTTTGGTTCACCAAGAATGGGCTCTTTACCGCCCACCTCAAGATGGTTATGGAGAAAGCGGAACGCATGACCAATTTATTGGAGCGTTTGTTGGGGGCAAGATTGGGACCTCGCTCCGCTAAATGAAAGTTGTTGATGACGGCGGCAACATCAATTGCTTTATACGTCGTGCCTGCATGGTTCGCAGCACTGGATGTTCGAAGAAATGTTAAAAGATTAAACCTACTTCAGCGATGAATGAATCTGAAGATCGTAGCGGCCTATCGCACAGTACCAACAGAGGCGGTGTGTGTATTGGCGGGTGTTCCGCCTATCCATCCGAAGGTAAGAGAATTAAAACGGATATATTACGGTATGAATAGAAAAGACGCTAAATATCTACTACATCAGGAATTCCAGGATCAATGGGGTAGAGCCATAACAGGAGTATGGACACTGCGAATTATACCTGATATTGGTCCATGGCTGGGAAGTGGCCATGGGGAAGTGAGATATCATATGGCCCAGCTCCTCTCCGGTCAACGCCTATCTTCATAAATTTAAGAGAAGAACACATCCGTGTATATTGTGGTGAGATTGATACGTTGGTGTGTATATCGTGTGTATAATGTGGTGAGGTTGATACGGTATGCCATACATTCTTTGAATGCCCCAGGTGGGAGACATATAGAGAGAGAGATAATCAGATGGGGATTAACCCAGAAAACATAATTGGAAGAGTGCTGGATAGTCCAGCAGCCCGGAAAACACTAGAAAAGATGATAAGAGATATATTAGTTACAAAAGAAGAAGTATACAGAGAATAAGTGGCAGTATAAAAAAAATATAAATAAAATGGGGAAAAGACCCGAACCGGTGGGGATGCCTATACTTGTATAGGTATCCCTCATTTGAGTGGGCATAGTCTTAAGACTGAGACCCGGCGTGGTGATGGAGCCCGGAAACGGTACACCGTTCATCTCACCCCAAGTTTGATGCAGGCACTTAAGATTCAGATCCGGTAGGCCGACCTGCCATGCCGGTAGGCGGGAAGGCCGTTAGAGGCAAAAGGACATTCCCCCGGACTGAGTTTTGCTTAGTTACTGCTCCGGTCCGGGGGAGCAGGGGAGAAGAAAAACGTCTATACAGAACAAATAAACAAAGACTAATCGAGTTATGAATTCCGTTAATCAGAAATTAATGTCCTCTTCATTTAAAAAGCTCAACAGAAAACATGGTTATTCCCTCACCTGGATTTAGAAGAATACCAGATCGACCAATTTGCCATCTCCTTTTTAAATCAGAAAAAAGAGAAAAGTTGTCATTTCATTTATAAATCCAAAATGTCTAATCAAAACGAGGAAAACATTAAAACTGATCACTATCTCACAAAAATCAAGGTGATAATCAATCCTTTAAACAAAGTTAACAAAAAAAATCTATCAAAAGAATCAGATTAGACATTGAAAATTTAAGGAAATAATCCAAAAACTAATTCCAAGTTGAATTAAAAAACAGTAAAACTAAAATATTTTTATATACATTTAAAATTAAAAGAACAGAAACAGCCAACGATATTTACTCTCTAAAGAGAAGAATAAACACAGCTAAGAAAACACACATGCGAAGAAGCTATAAATAAAAAAGTGAAAGCCTGGAGAAAATGGTTCTTCTTAAAGACAAACGAAAACTATCTAATATTTACTTGTAAATCAATCCTCAAACATCCAAAATTATCAGAAAAACTAAAATGATAAAAATGAAGTTTAAAAAAATCAAAGAAGACTTCATGAAAAACAAGACCAGGGATTATTAGAAAAATTCTTGGAAAAACTTAATCACCCAGCCTTTCCTTCCCAGATAAAGGTTCGAAAATTAGGCTTTAACTACAAAGAAAATTGCAAGATATTTTGAAAAGCTATTAAAATATAAAAAACCAGAGGAATGATTCTCCGGTTCCAAAATCCAACATCACGATCCGAAAACTCTCAAAAACCTAATCAGATAGATGAAACCATCCATAAATTATATAACAACAAACAAGTCAGCTTATGAAATGAATCAGAATAAGAACCTAACAGAGTAACAAAAAAACTTAAAAAACATATTTGACTATTTTAATAGCATAAGGAAACTATTCTTTGGATTCCTTTAGAGTTTATATACAAAAATTTCAGTGATGAATTGATTGAAAAATTTCAGTCGTTAACTGAAATTTTTCAATGTGTACGTGTCAGTAATAAAAGGGACGGAAATAAAATTAAATAACTATATTTTTACTATTGTTAGGAATCGACTAACTTAAAATTCATCATATATATAGTTTGGCAAGTATTGAAGATTTCCAGTGAATCAATTAAAAATTAATGTAAAATTTACATTTTCATGCGTATTAATTAATTAACTTATTAATTGATCTTCAAACTTATTTTAAATAATTTTGATCATATTTTCAAAAATAATTTTAATAGAATAATATCTTTTATTTAACTTGTTATAATAATTATACTGATTCATAAATTCTTTTCGGTACCATGTGTATAATATGTATATATGTGTATAATACGTATAATAATGAATTTGTGTAAAGATTATCTGCGGGATTTTGGAAATGTTTAAAACAAAAATAATTTTATCAATAAGTTTAGAGAATCATATTTTTCTTGACAGTTCAGAAACAATGAATATCATCCATCTATATTTTTAATTTCATACAGTCAATTCATTTTGTATCATTAAAATAAAATCTTTTGTAACTAATTCTTAAAAATGCATATTCATCCGTTGCAGTGTCACTGGCAGGGCTTTCAAGTACAATTATCTCTTCTTTTCTAGAATAAAACAAAAATATTTAAAATGTTTGCTATTTTACCAATTTTTTATAGTGTTTCTTTTTCTTCTAATTCAATTCATGTTGTTCCTTACGAACAAAAAAATGATTTTAAAAAAATAAATAGATATATTTTATTAGCGTAAATTAAAATAAACATATTTTTAAAACTAAAATTGTTGACTTATTTATATTAAAAACGTTATCTTCCATCTGGCAATAAGTTAACAATATTTAAAGGGATTCATCGGCTAGCAGGTCAAATAAAAGCGAACGCATTAGTATAAATAAATTCACTTTGAAATCTTTATATGCAAGACAGAGATATAGGTTATAACATCGACATATATTTTACTTATACTAACAAAAGAATGTATATAAGGTATTATCTTACTGAACAACGGCTCAAAATGTTGTGAACAGTAAGAAAAAAAATCTTTTTACATACGACTGCTCGAATAAAAAAGATATATTGACTGTATAAATTATACTATATTTTCAACTGAACAATACAGTTTTTTTATACTTTATAAAAATATTTTCCTTTTTTTTAAAAATCATTACATGAAGGGTTAATAGATTCTGAAAATAAGTAACTACTTAATATTTTTAAGTATCTTCAGTAATATTAAAAAAATATTATTATTTTGGGTTAAGATGTTTAGGCGTATTGTTATGTATAAAGCGAAAATAATTTTACTTCTGAATATGTAATGCCTATGACGCTGATCTGACTGTTATATGGGAAAAAAACTTTGATTTCCAAGTGTATATACTATTTTTGCAGAATATGGAATGCAGTTGTAAATACTTATAATCAATTATAACGTTTACTATCTAATAGTATACAACCATTTGTATTTTTGGCCTGTTTTATATTTATTTTTTAAGTAAATCATACAATTTAAGGACTTTTCACTCTTTCATTAATGATTTCGATTTATGTGGTTTATACATTTTACTTTAAATCCAAATCGTTTAAATAATCTTTCATGAAAAATTTCCTTCATATCTGTATATCTACGTACATTTTCAAATTTAATCAATGACTGGGAGAAATAAATTTGGGTCAGTTTTATCTGAATCAAATTTATTAATGTACTTTCTCACTCACGTTTTCTGCATTTAATATTTATACTTAACTTTTCTCTGAAAATAACTCTTAAGACTTTAATATTATATTAAAGACTGTTTGACATAACACTGCTTTCGTAAGTGCTTCACTTCGAAAACAACTTAATGTTGACTACAGCCAGTGTTAAAAGAACAACTAACTATTCCATTTTCAAAAAAAAAAAAAAAACACTAATTTTAGTGATTTAACCTTATAAAGTTAATCATTAAAGCCTTTTTTTAACTGTATGTTTAAAAAAGACCTTTTTTGGCTGTGTAATATAATTGAGAAATACTCACTAAATAATGAAAGCTCTTTCCTAAACGATTACCAGAAAGTTACTTCATTAAATATTATCAGAAAGGAAATTTTAACAGTACACAATAATTTATTCAGGGATTAAAATGTTTTTTTCCGGTTACACAATAATAAACTTTATTGTTTATTATTGTTTGTATATCATTTAAACAATATACAAAAATTAAAAACTTTTATGGAAATTGTAATTCCCGAACGGATGGAAAGAGACTTTTTTACAATGATCTAAAAGGCATAAGCTAAACACAACTTTTTTTTAAAAATGTTCATTTTGTGTTGTTCATGTTCAAGTGTCACACTCGAGTGCCTGACAAATTTATTGTCGCCAACAAAAACAATCCAGTAATAATAATTCAGTTATAGATAATCTTTGTTTGAATAAAAGATGAATGTTATTAAGAGGAGAGTAGCGTAAGTGTATCAACAATACTTAAAATAAGTTCAAATATTCTGATAACAAATATTTATAAAGTAAGTTTTAGATTTTTAAACCAGGTATCTATTCCGGCCTCCGTGGCGCGAGTGATAGCGTCTCGGCCTTTCATCCGGAGGTCTCGGGTTCGAATCCCGGTCAGGCATGGCATTTTTCACACATGCTACAATTTATTCATCTCATCCTCGGAAGATATACCTAACGGTATATGTTTAACTTCCGGAAGTTAAACAAAACAAATAATAAATTTAAAAAAACCAGGTATCTATGTCTGCTGATATTTATTGATAAGCTTTATTACATTAAATAATAATTATAATTATATATAAATATATGCACTAGGATCCCCTTCGTAGCGTCGTCCATTCTGTATGGTTATTTGTTATCTTTTTTTCTTTTTTTTTGCTCAAGTAACCGGAGAATTAATAAAACAGTCTAATTTAAAAAAAAAATTAAAAAATCCATTTTAACCCTTTAAACTCGGATTTCAAAAAAAAATTATATGTATATTGTTACCACATGCCTTTGACTCGGGCGAACGCGCAAGGATGAGAAAATGTCAGCGGGAGTGCAGTATACTTACGCGCATACACAGGCGGCAGTCCCTCCACACAGCTATCTGCTCACGCATATGCCCTACCATAGCGGCGCTGCCGCTGCAGGCTGGAATAAATGTAGGATTCTTGGCGAGAAGTGTTACTTCCCCGACCACTGCCTGGAGAAGACCTAGAAGAAGAAGAACAAGAAGATGGAAGGAGTTCCCTGGCCGGTTCAACGTGGGACCACCCCGCCGGAGCAGCAGGCCTGGCCGGCCCGCTGAGGGAGCCGCTGGATGCGGACGCAGCATTTCCGCTCCAGCTCGCCGGGCTTTCATCGCCCTGGCCGGCGGACGCGGAAACGAGAGCCGGACCAGCTTGGGATCGCTCGGGGAGAACCGCCTCGGCCGCGCTGGTGAATGATGACCGACGTCGACCCGAAACTGCTGGGCTTAGGGGGTTTCCACTACTGCGCTGTAGTGGGAACCCAACTGCCGCTGAGGGTAAGCCCGAACGGATTTCAACGGACGAACCTCAACTCCCTAATTGCAGCCGAGTCGACTTCGCCCAAGACCATCTCCCGGAACCAACAGCTCTTCTCAGAGCTAACGTCAAAAACGGACCTTTTCAGGGCCACCACAAGGTTTTTAGGTTCCACGTGCGACGAAGCCATTTGGCGACTATATATAGATATCGAGCTACGAAACCCCGAACCAAAAAAGCACCCATTTAATGTTTTTCAAAGCTAGTTTCAAAACTAATTTAACAGTACCTGTTACATAATTTCTCGACATTGATATTGGTTTGCTGGCATTTCTCCCGCCACCACCCCATTCGGTCGCCCTAGAGCATAAGACCGAATGTCTGTGCCA
>JAAAKQ030144207.1:0-13147 GCA_010016005.3 Zanna intricata
TTCACACACGCTACAATTCGTTCATCTCATCCCTCTGAAGATATACTTAATTGTGGTTCCGGAGGTTAAAAAAAAAAAAAGAAAAAAGTAGTAAACAGTAAAGGGACGAGGTTATATTTTTATTACTAACTTTTTTGAAATTAAATATTGTACCTTTGCCGATTACAATATGCTTTAAAACATGCCATTCGATCCTTAATTTTTCGGTCGAATGTTACTTATGGTTACATTTTTTGGACTGTGTTGGCTTAAAAATTTAATAAAATGTGGAACAATGGTTTTCCATCCGAAGTTAAAAGAAAACTTTAAGGAAATAAAATCGTTTAGCCCTGTGTTTTGATATTGCACTCATCCACTGTAAAATCTACCGATTCGATGTTTCGCTAATACCTTTTGATTGCAATCGACTGAACCAAAAGTTCAAAATTCAAAAAAAATTTGGATTTTGGATTTTTTCTTAACTCCAGTAGTAAGCCCTCTTGAGAGATTTTCAACAATATATTATAAATGCTATTTATTTTCATTGGTTCTAGAGTTATAGCCAAATTATATTTTAACTAATGAAATATTTGGATCCATCGGCTCGAATCAGACTTCATCTCCTTTTTATTTAAGTTTTTTTTTTCAAATTTAAATCTATTGATTTATTAATAATTATTAACCTCTGATTGTAATAAATGTTTACGCTAAATAATGATTTAAAATTAATTAATTTCATTGAGTTATTTATAATTTTTTACTAATGCTTGATTTATTAAATTTTCCGCGAGTCGCTTTCGATGTAATAAAATATAATCCTACATAAATAGGAAGTTGAATTGAATTTTTTTGTAGTGGATTCTTCAGTCTTTTAATGGAACTAGTTTTTCATATTTATTCTTAAAAATCTTGTGGGTGTACTTATAAAATAATATTTAAATCTAACATATATATATATATATAATCTAAATAAATTTATAATCTAATATTTAAGATTTAAATCTTGAAGATACTGTATTTGTATTTCAGATAGCTATCGCTATTTTACGAATCGCTTCGTTTCATTACCTATAACATTATCAGATTTCTCCCGGGAGTTTTATAAGTTATTCTTCTTCTCGTGAAAATAATGGAAAAGGTTCATATAAACATGTGTCCTAAAATGCTTTGTTTGCGAATTACGGTAGTGAAAGGTTTCGCTCTTATTTCAGCTACCCCGGAAAATGTGGTCGTACTGAAATCTTTAGGACGTATTGCTTTCTTATAGTTTCTAACTTGAAAAATCAAAGAAAACAGGTTCCAAAACTGTGTAACTACAGTACTTTGAGAATTCTGGTGTGAAAACCAAGAAATTCCGGTAAAAATTCTGTTCTACCCATTTGTTCATCAAATGGGTGGAACAGGATGAACAATATTTGTTGAACCCACTTGTTGAACAATAAAATTCTTTGCAAGGTTTGTCTACTTTGTCAAGTTTTATGCATGTACTAACCATTTAATAAAGTTAATTCTGAACAAAATAGTGTAAGACAAAGTTAAATAAAGAAAAGTTAAATTTGTCTAAAAGTTTTATCTGTGTATTAACATGAGCCCGCCATTTTCAACACATCTTGGCTCGCTTCTATAATACTTTTTTTTTGCTCTATTTAGTTCATTAGGACTGTCCTAAGTCGCTCAGCTGTATCCATAATGCGGAGAATTAATTCCTCACGAGAATATATTTTTGTTTTGTAAACAATAATTTTCATCCATTCGCAGAAATCTAAAGGTGTCAAACGATCTTGGTGGCCAGGAATGTTACCTCCACTATCGATCAATTGCTCAAGTTAGTGATAATTAAAGTGAGTGTAAACGGCAGAAGAGACGTGGGGAGGCGCACCATGATGCTCAAAGTATACTTGAAGTCTGAGCACTAGAAGAGATAGATCGTTCGTAGCTGGTACTACGTTTAAAAGGACGGTGTACTGAAGCCTGAACTGCATCGATAATAATTTCATCATAACAGCGTCGCGTTAGACAGATCGTTTGTAGCTGGTACTAGTTAGTGAAGCTGTTTCCTGAAGATTGCAAAAAGTGGCGCTAATTTTTTTGGGATCCAAAATCATGCGATTCGAAAAACATATTTATAATTCTATTGTAGCAACTGTAGCATGTACCATTACACACACCCAAAATGAAGAATACCTTAACAGCGAGGAATCGCTGTTAAGGTATTCTGTAAATCTATAATGCAATCGCTGAGTTGAACCATCGCAACACACAAGTGAGTTTCTGCTGGATCCCCAGCCATGTGGGGATTCCAAGAAATGAACGTTGAGATGCCGCAGCTAAGGACGCGTATAGTCAACCATCTTTTACTACCCGTGTTATTACATGCGACTTTACAAACTGTATAAAACACACTCTTCGCGCCAAGTGGCAAGATGGCTGGACTGCTACAGTAGATAACAAACTGCGGCATATTAAAGACTCTGTGTTGGCATGGGATTCCTCATGTAGAAAAACTCGTCGTGAGGAAGTGGTCCTCTGTCGATTGCGGATAGGGCATACGAGAGCTACCCACGGGTACCTTATGTCAGGAGAGAATCCACCATTGTGCGTAAGATGCGACTGCCGCTTAACTGTGCGTCATATCTTGATAGACTGCATATGTTACTTGTCCTTACGTCAAAAATTTAAATTACCTCAGAATATTCGGCATATTTTAAAAGATGACAATACAGTGATAGATAGGGTTCTCAGATTTCTGCGTAGTATAAATATCTTTAACAAAATTTAAGTCATTCTTTGTTATCCGGTAAGGGACCATTTACACCCCCTACGGAATTTTAGCTGTTACATAGTTTTTTTTTTTTATATTCCGTTAAGGGGCCTTATACACCCCTTATGGATAAAAAAAATGTATATTTTATTGACAAATTTTATTTTATTTATTTTAAAATATAAATTTTTATATTTTTTTGTTGATTTTTTTTTGTTATCTGTTAAGGGGCCCTTTACACACCTTACAGACTTTTAATGAAACTGCGATATTAGTTTTAAGTTTTACTTTATGTTAGTTTTAGTTTTTATTGTATGTTAGTTTTAATGTTTATTGTGTGTTAGTTCTAAGTTTGTTAGTTTTTTATCTATGATATTAGTTTTAACCTTTTTAACATTTTCAAATTTTAATCTAGTTTTATTTTTATCTACGATATTAGTTTTAACGTTTTTACCATTTTTTAAATTTTAGTTTTATCTGTGATATTAGTTGTAAGTTCTTTAAAATTAGTTCTTAAGTTCTTTTATTTTTTACTTTTTTTTGCTTTATTGGGTATCAATATTTTTATTCCGGGCGATGATAACGTGGAGACGTTTTTCGCCCACTAAAAACATAGAAAAAAAACTTCACTGGCAACCAATCATGTTGAAACTAAAATTCATAGAAAACGACATTCTTAATGTACATTACAGAAATATTTTAACACTAATACAGTATTGCGCATTGTTGATCAGCTGTCTGATTTTTCAAATAATTTATTGTATTTCTATGTTTAATAAAAAATTTATCATCTAATCTCTTAATAGTAATTTTAATGGTAAATTCTGTTTTTATAAATTTTTCTCATCGTCAAAAAAGAATTTGGTTTTTATTTACACTAAATAAGTACTTTACTGACAAATGTAATAATGATGTACTATTTGTAAATAAAATTCAAATTTTTCTCATTTTTCTTTCTTTTTTTTTATTCAACTTATACCCTATTTTGTTCAGAATTAAATTCCCTAGAAGTTTTGTTTAAACGTTTCATGTATTTTTTTTTCTTATTTACCAAAAGTTATTGTACGTCAAACAGGAGTTTTACTCCAATTTATTGGTTTTCACTCTAGAGAAAAACGTCTCTTGGAAGAAAAGAATAAAATTTATTAATTGTTCATTCAAATTTGTAATACCAATTTGTATATCCACCATATATCCAAATCACCAGTAGTTATAAATACTTAACTACGTAAATACTTACTCTTTATGTTGTTGCACCGTGATATTAGTGGTAGTTTCCTTTTCCTTAGCTTCTCGTAACGCCATTACATTATAGCTTTGGCAACCCGTTTTAAGCTAACTACAATAGTTCCTCCATTTCCGGAAACCTTAGTATAGAAATTTTCTCTTATCCTTCGTATTTTTAAAATTAGTTCGTAGACCTTCTCCGAAAATCCGTATTCACTTGTAGACCTTCTCCAAAAATCAGTATCATGTTCTTTCTTATTTATTGCCATAATTTCCACCCGTATACATCCCTTATTAAATACCTGTTTTGTAGAGTTTGAAAATCATTAATGCAACAAAAACAGCTAGAAACAGGTTTTTAATACCTGTAACATTTATATTAACTTATCTAAATAATCCACTGTATTTCTATTGCCGGCTGGCTAAAATTGAACTCAAATAAAAAAAAAGTAATACATTTAAAAAAATATTTTCCACCTTAAAAGTAATTCTTCATTTATCAGGTATTTAATGTTATCAACATTGATTTTTAAACCTCTTTTCTAATTCAACAGGGTTTTAATACTTTTAATTAACGTCTTCTTTACCCTTCATTATTTTAACTTTAATTACTATTCGTTTATTATTAATATTTATGGAAATGTTTGCCATTAAAATGTAATTATTATATCAATTATAATATTTAAAGCTAATATTACTTTAAACGGGTATCCGATAGATAGTGCTGATTAATAATAATAATAGTTTAGTGTTTCATACTATTTAACATTAATATAGTAGATTCAAGGATGCAAAGTATGTATTGACCATCATTTATATTTGATGATTCAGTTGAGTACTGAAGTACAGTAACATCGGCGATTGACGGAACTGAAGGTGTGCCGTACCCAGTACCATTTCGAAATTCATATCAAACAACCCCCATTTTGAAGTTATGATGCAATCAAGTTACTGAAACATTTCCATTAATTTCCTTTAGTACTGAAATATACTGAGGGTATATATATATATATATATATATATATATATATATACCAGGTTTGGTTTTGATACCGAATTCACTACTGCATAATGTTCAATATTGATTTGCAATATAAACCACTTCTAAAGTAAAAACCATTTTGAAAAATTAAGTCATTCACTCTCTCATAGTATATATACGATAATTTTATTCTCTTTTATTAATTACAAGAAAAACTATTAAAAGTTGAAAAAAGAGAAAGATAAAAAAAAATTCACTTCTGTATTTATCAGTTATTGAAAAGTTACTACGTTATGATGATATCTGTAAAAAAAAATACTGATGTGGCCAGAGTACATGACTTTCATTCCCTCTTATTTAGTTTTCCACTTCTATTAAATTTTTCTAAATATTAATTCCTTTATGGGAATCAAAATATGGTAGACCTTGTATAAGCCGAATTATCCTGCCTTCCTCCGGATTTTGTTTTTATATAATTCTCGTAAGGGAACCATTTTTAACAAAAATATTTAAAACCTATTTTCCTTTATTCTTACCCATTTAACTTCTTTTTAATAAAATGTAGCTCAGCTGAAAAAGAATTTTTGCTTTAATTTTCCGCCTCCTAGTAAATATATAAAACACAATAGAAAAATGGATCCACTCTTCCCCGATAAAAAGTAAAAGGAAATTTTCTTGGGAAGTCGTTTAAAATGTTATTTTCGTCCGTAAAAATTATTTACTGAAATGTATCGCAAGCGTTTTATATAAGGTTTTTTCTCCCAGTGATATTTTCATGACTTTAAACAAGTAATTGCTAAAAATATATTTTTCGCCAAAAGATTACGGATTGCGAGTAAATATTACAAGTTGGCTTCTTCTACAACGAAATTTAGATCACTTGTGCCGATTCCCCTGTACTACCGCATAAAAGACTGAAATTGAGATAACAGGGCTCAAATTGAAGGAAACAAAACTTGTAATTTAGATTTGTGAAAATCAAAATTAAACACACTTAGAAATAAATTTACATATATATGTATGTAAGCGCTCGCTGCGAAAAATTACATCACTTTCTTACCAGCGTTAATTATAACTACAATCATAGATTATTTGAAATTACATTGTAATTTTAGATAAAATACCTCTAGAAGTTAATCCAATTTTTATACATAGAAAAATTTAACTTATTTTATATGCCCCCCACACACGCGCGCGCGTGCACACTCACGCAGAGTGTTCTGGAATGTATTGGCAAAACTTACGAGACCAATTCAAAACATCAAAGTAAAAAAATACAGAAGGAAATATAGTCTATCTCGTTTCATTATCCTTCTGTCTACTATGTTTTTTTTTCTGTAAAAATTTATACCTTAAGAACGGATTTTTCAGTGAAATTTTGTGTAAAAATTCCAAAAAAAATCGGCAATTAAAATTTTTTAGTCATTAATAAATCCGTAAATATTAGTGTTAAAAAAAAGAAAAATTAATTTATTAAGATTGGTTGATAAACAGCTTTGATATGGCTGAAATTGTTAAAGTGGATCGCAAACATTATGATAGTTTGCTTGTTTTCACTTCTTTCACTAATTGAATTAAAAATAGTTAATAATTTCTATCATTAATAGTAACTTAAAAACTTTATTGTTATGTTTTTTTTTTATTTTTTGTAGATAATCAGTACATATACACCAAATTTCAGTAAAGTATTTCAATTCGTTAAGAGAAAAGTTTTATTGAAAACACACAAAATGGCGAACAAAGAAAATGAAGCGAGATATTGGCAATTGTCCACATGAACTTTTTAATTTATTCCATATCTTAAATTAGTCAAACTCACTCCTCCCGGGATAACATATATACATATACGTACAGAATGATTCCAAATTACACGGCAATCTCTCGGGAATGATTCTGTAGCCAAAATAAGAAAAAAATTCATGTAAACATAGATCAGAAAACAGTTCGTTAGCGAGTTTCGGATCGTGGAACATTTAGCTTTGCTTTCTGCTCTCTGTAAAATTAAACCGTACTGAAATTCTTGGGGTACGAATCGAGGGGTTAATTTCATGTTTTATTGGTTTTCAACCGAGATTTCTCAAAGTATAGATACGCTTCTGGGACCTATTTTATTCGATTTTTGTGGTGATCAACACCAGAAATCACCAATTCTGCCCCTTAATTAACGTTCTAAAAATTTTGGTACGACCTCATTTTGCCGGGATAGCTGAATCTTTCACTAGCCGTAACTTGCAAAGAAAAAAGTCCATATTGGAAAAATGTTCATATTTACGTACTCAACTTTTACAAAAAATAAGAGAAAAAATAATAAGGCTTTTCTGTTATTACTGACGATAGAAATTATGAGATTAACATTTTCATGAAGTCCACAACTTACTTTCAAACGCACAAATCTGCGATAGTAATTTTTAGATTAATTCGTCCCTGAGATATAGCCAAGAGGACCCGTAACATACGTATACATATGCATAAAAAATTGTGTCAACTCAAAACTTTTGGACACAGATGAATTCAAAAGATCTAGTTTTTTAAAATTGATAATAATTACTTCACTCTAATCATCCTACAGCGGTTTGGTACGTAAAATTAATTTTTTTCAAAAATATTACAGAGTAAACGAGAAGTATAAGTCGCCAATATACAATTTTTTAAGCAAGATTTTTTACTACTTTTGAACTAAGAAACATAAAATGTAGAGAAATGCACGGGTATAAATTTTTATTGATAGCAATAATCTGATGTATAAATGCGAAAGTTTGTGGGGTTCTATTGTTTTGTTTGTCTTGTCTTGTTTTTGGGTTGCCAACCCATCACGCGAAAACAACCGACCGATTCTTTTAAAATTTTCTCGATACATTGTTATCGAATTAAGTCATAAATTGAAGGCTTAACAAACAAAAAAAAAAATTTCTATTCTGTCTTTTGTAGAGGACAATGTACACAGGGGAAGAGCCCCTGGCTAGACGGAAAGGCGAGTCCTGAGCGGTTGTTATTCAAAACAATTTTCTAGAAATTGCTTTATTAGTAATATATGTACGGATTTTTATTCGTAATTTTTTTGAACATATCAATTAAAAATAATTTTTTTAAAGAGTGAGGGGTCTCTAAACTAAAAAATTATTCTACGTTGAATTGTTTACAGCAAACCACAATTTACCTTGAAGTTGATACCATTTCTGTAGTATACAAAGTTGAGTCCCGAATGCTGTGGTATTCTCTCTGATCTCTCCCTACCATATAACACTTAAATGTCAATGGGCAGTATCGTATAAACCAGTTTAATCTCAGCTGGTTTCTTAACTATTCTTTTAATGCGTTAATAAAGTATTAGTAGTTTCTCTTTCACAGTAAATGTAACACAGGGGGCGTAGCTCAGATGGTAGAGCGCTCGCTTAGCATGCGAGAGGTACCGGGATCGATACCCGGCGCCTCCAATGTATATTTTTTGTTATTTTTGTTTAAAAATATCCTAAGTATGTAATTTTCTATCATTAAAAAATTTGATGAAAAAATTAATATCTCATGCTAGAAATAGAACAGAGTTAAATTTACCTCGTAACTGGATATTAATAAAATCCAAATAGGAAACCGATAGCAGTGTGTTCCAAGTATTGAAAGTAATAAATTGTGTTAATAAAGTGGTCTAGGTCACACCTGCAAGAAGGAGCAATTTTTTCTATTTATTCTCCAAATTAATCATACATTTTGTTTTGTTATTGATGGGTTACTTTTTTTTTTTTTAATTAAGGGTCCACTAACTTTAATGACCCGGTTTAAATAATTTGATTTAAAATGTTTGTAATAGCATGCACAAATATATGCCGTATTTTTTTTTTTAATGAACTATGTTTTCCCTTTTTAACTTTAGAGAAATTATCAATCTAATCTTGATTTAAAGTTAGCGGCCCGAAGTTTCAAACATATGCTTGAAGGTCTGTTAACGTTGTTAATAAACATTCAGTTTCTTGAATGTTAAAGAAATATTACAAATTACAAGGATCATTTATAGTTAAATCATGGCTAATTCTGGCACAAGCCAGATTTCGATAAATGAATACTAAATCAAGGTATTTTAAGTGGATCCATCAACACATGAATAATGTATAAACCACGTTCAGTTCGAAAATTTAAACTTTTTTAATGTATAAATTTTTGTATTTTCTGTTTTATAATAAATGTAACATAGGTCAGCTCATAATAGCAGAAGTGTTTGAACGAGTTATTTTCAGTTGGCGGTAATTTGCTTTCACAAGATTTTTTTAAGAACTTTTTTACAGTTCCTTTATCGATTGCATTGTAAGTGGCAACCGCTTTCAGTTGGTAAGTGACAGACTGGAAGAGATGCATTTTGGCACTTTGTTAATTTTTGATTTATAACTTAGTTATGACCAAAGTTTCTGATTTTAATGAAAATTTGCTTTAAGATTCCTTGCTATTAGGCCAAACGACATAACTTTGATTTTTCATTAAAAAAAATCCGTTTAAAAGTGATTGCTACTTTGTTTTAGAGATAGAAGTGGAGAGGTTTCCGTCTGCCGTGTAGCTTCTTACCTTCTTTGTACATTAATGAATTCTTAATCTTACCTTTATTTTTTCGATGAACTTACTGTAGTTTTCTTGTCGTACATATTATTTTTACAGGTAAGTTTGGAAAAGAAAGCCGTGGGGTATAATAAATTATGTCTTAATGTGATCGGCAACAGTGCTATCCTCTATCAGTTATAAAAGAAGAAAAAAATGTTAAAAAAGAATAATATCGAGACATAGCGGAAGCATTTTCTCGGTGGTCATCAGTTAGTGATGTCCGATATCTCTTGAAATATTGCCAATACAGTTAAGACTTTTTGGCATCGGCTTAATATCCTTTAGTCAATTAATTAACAATTACCTTTTGTATTATTATTTTTGTAAATCTTCATCTTATTAATGCAATTTCTTTGCAGAGCTGAGTGTTTTAAATGGAGCAAAGTCTACTGTACGAACTACATATTAGTTCGGGTTTCTTTTCTCGAAATTCTGCTAGGTATTTTGTTCAGTGTGTAAAATTTGTGTGCTGTGGTTATTTTTGAATTGTTGAAATATATTTTTTTTCAATTTCTATAACAATCGATTGAAGAGATTTCTTTTTTAGTGGACGCATTTATTTTAAAAAATCGACTACTTAATTTTATTCTAATTTGTATCCTAATGTACACTGTTTAACAATGATCTATAGTCGAAATAAAATAACTGACTGAAAAATAAAAATAACGCCGACAGTTGTCTTAAAAAAAATCAAAATTTCGAGATTAAATTAATGATTATAAAGAGATTAAAAGATTAATTTTACAGATAAAAGATTTAATGGTTAATTTTTATACTTAATTTTCTTAAGTTGGTGTGATTTTTCCCGGGTAGTTTGATTTTTATTTAAAATATTGATATGGATACAAGAATCATTTTTGTATCAAGAAAAAACCGTCTGTCGGAAAAGATGAGGAACGTACATGTTGATAATAAAATAAGAAAAGAATGCCCTTTCTTCCGCTTATTATTGTAAAACTTCATTTCTTTATTTTTATCAAACCGCTTTTCAATTTCTTTTTTTGTATAAGATTTCAAAACCGTGTAGTTTTTTACTTTCAATTTTCCTTTACTCTATTTTTTGTTGTAGTTAATTAATATACTTGAGAAGGGAGAAAGTTAATTAGTTTTTCTCATGTTTTTTAAATTTGTATAACTATAATTGAAAAAAAAAACATTGTAATTCTTACCATTTGATGTATTTTTTGTGTGTTGTTATTTCACTTCCTAATTTACAATATTTAACTTCCCATGTGCAGTTTCTTTCCCTATCAACATTTATACATTCATGTTTCTGTTATGATTTTATTCCCAAAATGTTTATATAAAGTATAAAAAAAACTCCCAATGTTCATTATTATGGATACAAAGTTTCTATCACATTATTATTATTTCATTCTTCTAATAATATTTCTTAAAAATATTTCTAATAAATTTTAAGTGTAAAGTCATTATTTCTTAAAGATATTTTAAGAAAGCTTCTTTAAAATATAATACTCTCTTTAATAAAATAAAAAATTGAATATTACAAAAAACTTTATTTTTTAAGTTTTTAATTTTTGATTATAAAAAAAAGTCTGCGCCAAATTAGAATTTAAAAGTAATTATTTGTTTGCGATTCCTTGTTAGTCGGTTGTTAAAATATAACACAAGAAGTTAGCTGTAGGTAAAAAATGATCGCCCCTGATATTTTCTATTTTTTGAAGTTCTTGAGTTAAAATAATAAAAAAAAATACTAAAATTGTCTTTATAAAATTGGTTGGTTTTGTGTTTTGCCTTAAATACAGTGCGGCATGTTGTGTGTTTAATCTAGTAAGAATTGTTTTAATTTTTTTATTAATAAGCAAAACGAATTGGAAGGATTCATTTTTAATTATCCTTTCAGGAATCTACTACTTCCCAAATGAAGGGGTTAATTTGTTTTAGTATTTTTACACTAAGTGATCTTTATAAGCACTTCATTTTCGAGTGAATAGCGAATTTACATTTTTAAAAAGTTTTATAATTTTCGAACGTTTTATATAAGTTTTTAACAATGTTTAAAATAGGTTTTATAAAAGGGATAAAAAAAGTAGCATTTCAAAACATAGGGTATTTCATGAGTGGTAAAAACGTTTCTTGATGTTTGTTTATAAAACATTTATCTTTTGAAGGTACGAGTAATCACAAAAATTATACCTTTTTTACCCTTCCATGAAACGAAATAGGCTGTTCTCGATCGTTCTGTGGACGCATTAAATTTTGAATGTGCTAGTAAATAATCATCTCTGTAGTACGGTGTACTACTGAACTAATTACATCGGAATCAATTGTATTAGTTTAATTTTAATTGGATGACAAATTGAGTATAATTATTGGAAACAATATCGACAATATTTTAAAAAAATGTAAAAGTCCTTTCCTTATCAATTTTATTTTTATTAGCTTTTTAAAACCTTTATTGTTTCAATTTCGTCTCGTATATAAAATGAAACTGTAAACATTTTTTTTCTTATCAGAAAAGCCTTATCAGAATTAGACCGTGGGTCAATTAAGGAGCATTATGTGCAGTAACAAATATCGGAAAAAAAATTGCTCGTTTCAATACTTGATTTTTATATCCGAGGTCTGTCCTCTTTTCTACAGAGTTGGTTACAGTAATAAGCTGTTAGGCTTATTTTGCAACCAGAAGAGCAAACTTTATTGATTTTTATTGCGGTTAACTCCAGAATGTTAGGTATTGTATCTGAGGTAAAAGGAAATCGAGACTAGAAAATTGATTTTCCAAATACTTTTTTTGCTATTGGAAATTTCTTTATTCTCCGTAAAGTTTTGTTACTATCTGTTTCTTTGCTTTACTTGGAAGCTGGGAGTAATAGAATAGCAAAATTTACAACAAAAAACGGCAGTAAAACTGTTTTTCCTATGTATAATTAACAACATTAATACGTCTACAAGTTTAAGAAATTATTATTGACAAAAAGCGGAAATCAAAAGTAGGGAGATGTATATCCACAACCGCCTTTGCGCGATAACCATAAATAATTAATTCTTTGGACCAAGAATGCAAGATACCAACTCTAGATGCGTGTGGCATTATACAGATCGGAAATAATTGAGTTAAAGTAATGTTAATGATTTTTTATTATTATAAATTTAATGTCGAATTAATTATGTACTTAATACGAATTAAAATTGCGTTAAAACAAATTTTTTCTTTCCTTGTCCGTCTTCCAGCTTCTCGATTATTTGTGTATTAATAATTTTTATCGTTAATTTTCTCTTCACAGATATTCCCCTGTATAAAAATAAATTGATTATTTGTGTACCTTAGCACAGAATTGTACATATAAATATTCTACTTTCCTGGGTTAATAACTCAAGCACTTCAAGAAAGAAATGCTGGGTCATGTTTGTACGTAACGTGAATTTTCGTAACGTATTCTTTGTATATATTTTGTAGAGGCAATTTGTGGGTAAAATCTTGGGGTAAATTTTCTTAAATTTTTGCGTACGTAACCCCATTTTGTATTAAGCACGGTACATGTGTACAGGCTTGTCTTTCTAGGCGTAGTTTTTTTTTTTTTTTTTGTTTGTTTAACCTCCGGAACCACAATTAAGTATTACATCAGAGGATGAAAATGAATGAATTGTAG
>JAAAKQ030144218.1:0-13147 GCA_010016005.3 Zanna intricata
AAAAAAAAAAAGAAGCAAACAGGGTAATTAACAGTAAACGTTGTTTTAAAAAAATAATAAAATTTTAGTTTTAAACGATCAGTAAAAATTAATATGGGTAATTTAGCTTATCGGTTTGGCCAACTGTTATAATTTTTTTTCAATTTTACCCACATAAGTTATTTTTAGTAATATATATTACTCGGTCATGTAACCCACTGGATTAGTCTAGTGGTAAAACTCGTTAATTAGCTGATTTCGAAGTTGAGTTTTCTTAGATTCAAATCTTAATAAATTTATTTAGTTGCTTTTATTCGGATTTGAATGTGGTCGGGGTTCAATTAAGCACGCGTCTCAGGAATGGTCGGCTGAACCTGTTCAAGGCTACACCGTTTAGCGGCTACATTTATAGTTACACTGCAGTCGCTAATGAGTTTAATTTTTGCGATAAAATTATTAATAATTAAATTAAAAATATTTAATAAATAATAATTAAAAAAATACGTCTGCCATTTAGGAAAAAGAAAAAAATTATAAACTTACCTGTAAATCCAGCAAAAAGTTGTCGTAGGTACCCATTATTGTAACACGAATACATATTTGAATAGTATGGTATCTGAGACTGGGATTTACAATGTTCTCTTTTTAATTGCTTAAGTTATAATATGAAGTGTTTGAAAACAATTGTCTCTTTTGTTTTTTTTTTAATTTCGCGTAAAACAATAAATAATAATCATGTATATTTTTTTGTAAGCATTGAATTTTTTCTTAATTGAGATAGCTGGTGTTAGCCTCTTTCAGCCGCTCTTAAAGATAAAAACATTTCATCATATTAATTATGATAAAATGTATTAATTACAATGCTATTTTTGCGTAGTATGGTTTTGACTCAAGATTTAGAATAGTTATAAACAGTAATGATCTATTTGGGGACTATAGGGACTACAATTTTACATTATGTCTAGTACTACTGGTCATTTGACCTTAACAACTGAGAATTAAAAAAATAAAAAAACTAAGATAAGACACTCTTAAGTAATAGACGTAATCACTTTTATACAATGATGACAAAGTTATAAGTTATTTTAATATTGTAATTTTTTAATTTACGTTTTTAATTAAAAAAAAAATTTCTCTCTTGAAGATGTTCGAATGAACGAAAGTACTTCACTCACCACTTTCTTCCCTAATGCTTACTTAAGCGTTTTTTAAACGTAGTCAGTGGAACTTATTTATACAGATAATCTTTCTGGAAATGTCATTCTCTAGCCATTTGAGTATTTTGTGTACCAGTTCATATTTTATTGTTTCAGCCTCCTGAATTCTTTGGGATTACTGAAAAAGATGGGCATAAAGTCAAATTTTATTTTATTTTATTTCATTTATACGAGTTCATTACTTTTGATTTTTAAAAGGCCAGAAATATTTTTGTAATTTGTAATTATATCTTAAGTCGGTAAATTTATTTCATAAAAAACAGTACTCTCCACCAATCAACAAACAGTTTTATTCATTCGTAAAAAGAAAAATATTTTAAGAATATTTTAATTAAATTTTTAAAAAAAGAATTATAAAATCTATATACAACGGTTTTTCTTAAAATTAACAGATTATTTATACTATTTGAGTAGGTTATGTATATTACACCAACTAAACAATGTATTGTTGTTTTTTCTCATAAGACAACTTAGATAAAATATAGTTTAAATCAAAGATACTTCAGAAATGTCATTTCATCTAACATTTTCTTTTTTACTCGTAGTTATTTAATTCTAATATTTTTATAAAAACAAATGTTTTCATAAAATTGCTTTTTCATTTTTTCTATCGAGTTTTAGTAATTATAATATATAATACAAATGAAATCTGTTACACATTATAATAATAATAATAATATACTATACATGTATAATATTAATAATAAGCAATAGGTATTTATTGTATTAAAATTATTATCATTGATAAGAAAAAACAGTAGACACTTGGTTATGTAACGTTGCATCAGACATTTTATACATTTTCAATTTCTTAATCCAGGATACTTCAAAGTAATCCTTTTACAATGGCTCTTTTTCATTTTATAATATAAAATACATAAATTATTAAAATTAAAAAGTTTAATAATATAAAATACATAAATTATAAATATTTAACTCTATTTTTAATTAAGACATTTCTAAATTTTTTCTGTGATAGCTATCATTACAAAAATGAATTTATTTTTGTTAATTTAATGTGGCTATGATGACGTTAAATATTTGAGGATTTATTTTATAATTATTTTAAATCTATATGTCGTTTTATACGTGGAAAATTAATTTAACGGATTTGAAGTGCAGATTAACGGTTACATAGCTAAACAGTTCTTTTTTACCCTATTAAAATTTTTGTTTTTAAAAAATCGCATTCTTAAAATTAAATGACGTTAAATATTTATCCGTTAAGAATATCTTGAATTTCGCCAAATGTTTTCCCTTTTGTTTCTATTACAAATAAATGTGTAAATACAGCTACTAAAGCATTAGTAATTGAAAATAATATAAACATAAATTGTACACCATACGTTTGCTTAATTATTGGAAATATTTTATTCAATAAAAATGTGGAAAGAGCAAAACATATTGTTGCGGCCGCAGCTGCTTTACTTTTTACATTCGCTGGAAACATTTCACCTAGCAATGTATGCGGCATTACTCCTGTAAAAAAAAAACAAACAAAATTTTTAGATAGCATTTAAAATTAGTAATTATTAAACAAAATTATTAGATAACATCTAAAATGAATAATTAAAATTTAAATAAAACCGAAAGTTTCTTTGTATTCGAACCAACCCAGCACAAAACGCTTTCTTCAGATTTGTTGAATACATTCCTGTTATTCCACAGAAGGTTTTAAAGCCATAGAAAAGGCAGTTTTTAATTAAACATGTTCGTTAAGGAAAAAAATCTGTTATGAACACAACATGACTTCCTTGTATGCCTATTAAAAAGCATACACACATTATTGCAATTAGAGGTTAATAATTATTAATAAATCAGTAGATTTAAATTTATAAAGTTAAAAAAAGGAAATGAAATCGAATTCGAACCGACGCGACGTGTCTTCCTCTTGTACCATCCAAGTAGTTTATTAATTAAAATTTTATTTGACTATAACTCTGGAACCAATGAAAATAAGTTCCTTTTATTATATATCTTTGGAAAGCTCTTAATAAGGGCTGATGATTACTGCAGTTAGGAAAAAGTCCAAAATCAATATTTGTTTGGATTTTGGACATTTTTGGTCCATTCGATTGCACTCAAAAGAAGAGGTATACAACTAGATAGTACAACAGTCCTAAATCCATTTCAACGTTCTACAGCTAATAGTTGTTGAGTTTTGCGTAATACATAACGTACGTTATAGACGTCACGCCGAAACTAGTCAAAGTGGATTTTTCCGATGAATCTGAAAACCGAAATTTATCGCGATTACAACTAACTTACTTGTAAAAAAACAGAATCGCAAAGTAAAGGAAGTAAAAAAATTAAACCCTTCAATTCAATATTATATTTCTAATACTATAGCAACTGAAATAGGTTGTTTAGTATTCCTCATCTAAAGGTCTGTATACTCTAGTTATTAGCTAATTAAGATTTAGTTAATAGCTAATACTATTTTATTTTTCATTAGCCCCGGAACTCCCTTGGGTCGACCTGGGCCTTACTTCAAATTTTATTTGAAAATCTTGAATAATATTACTGTAAGAAATTTGTATTTTAAGAACTTTAACGAGAGATATTGTCTATTTCGGTGAAAAATTTTTACGCTCTTCGACAATTTTATTATTTAAGATATTTGCATAATTTTGCAACGTAATTTTTTGATATATTTTATGAATCTGGACCTTAATGTGAATTAATATTACAAAATTCTAAACCGTAATCAGTTACTTAAAAATTAATATTTAAAATATTAATAAATGATAAACATTTCTAACGCTTTAGTCTTTTATATTTAAGGGCATCTTTTGTTTTTTTGTCGAGATTCAATTTTTTAAGATTTAAAGATCTTTAATCTGTTGCATTCATTGTAATCATATGCCGAGGATGTATACTACCGAAAGTGCTGGAGGATTTTATTTGGTTGATATTATTGTTAATATTTTTAGATTGCTGCTTTATTCTCTATTTTTATTTTTCTAAAATTCTTGATTAACTGCATGTATATTGTCGATGGTTCGTTTTTCATACAGGATTTTTATTTTTGGTAGTTTTTATATAACGTTTGTTTGAAGTAAAATATTTCTAGTGTTATTGGAAAATATCTTTATCTGACCAAATATTTACCTGATCCAGGCTGGTAGAATACGGCAAAAAACAGCATACAGGCATACGGTATCCATTGAAGGTGGGCGATATCATAATTTGGTCTACTATCCAAATAAAAATAAAATGCCATTATACCTTGAAGTATAGCACATACTATTCCCGATACAAGCAGTGCCGGTTTTCTTCCTAACCAATCTACTATAAACATACACACAAGACTGGATATTAAAAGTAATACTGCAAAAGTGATCATGCATTGTTCAGGTCCAAAAAATCCGCCGTTGCTAGGTAAAGTTGTTGACATATATGATATCATTGTATTTATACCACCGAATCTCTGCATTGCACTTAACGTCATTACAATAATTGTAGCTCGTCTTGTTCCTTTTGTCCTTAAAAGGTCAAACCATTCCCCACGAGATTCCATTTCCTGTAAAAAAAAATAATAGACAAATGTGAAAAAATAAAATCTATTTTTTTTGTTAAAAATAAAGAAAATATTAATTAATGGAAAGATAAAACCAAAAAAATATATATATAAAATAACAAAGCAATTCAAGTACTTGTGTGAACGGATCAAATCAAATGACCAAGAATATGAGTCACTACAGATCACGATACGTAGGATGGATCTAGCATATAAAATGTTTTATCATTGCAGAGTATTGAAACCAGAAGTTTTTGTTCCCTGTAAAATACTATTCTCTGAATGGAATTGAACATATTCAAAGGCTTACGAATCTGGAAAAGAGATTAAGAACAATTCTAAGACCCAAAGAGTGAAAGGTGACATTACAGATCGAGACCCGGAGAAGATCTGTATAAAATAGAAAGAATAGACAAAATTAGAAGATGCAGTGGAAAAAAAGAAGGGAACTTCGAATACTTATACCGAATAAATGGAGGAAAAATAATTAAAACTCTATTACAAACTTCTTCTCTAACAAAACAAAACAAAAATAAAAAACGGTGGATTCAGGGAACGATTAAGGTATTGAATGTATTCAATGTCCATCTGGGCATTGAAGAACAAACTATTCTGGACAGATTATACTATAAAGAAGTTATTTACCTTTTACATAAAAGTTATTAAACCATTAATAAGTTAAAAAGTTTAAAAGAAAACAGAATAAATTTTTTGAACATTACCAACCGTGTAGTATTTTGAAACAATTATAAAAAAAAGTGTATATATATACTTTTAATGGGAATTGGATGTACATCCTATATGGATATATATATATATGTATAATATGTAATATATTATACATATATATATATGTATGTATATGTACACTTATTTCTATGATTACAATTAAGAATTTACCTTTTGAACTTGTGAATTCATAACGTCCATTTCGTGTTCAATTGTTTCACCTCCGTACTGTGTTTCACTTTTTGGATTTCTTAGCCAGCAAAATGATTTGTATGCACCAGTAAGATTGTTTTTCATGAGTAAATAATGCGGAGATTCCGGAATCATAATAACGCAAATAAAAAATATTATCGGAATGATTGAAGATGCTATATTTAATGTATAATAAGAGCAAAGAAGCCCTATTACAAATTCATATATTGTCCCCATAATTAAAAGAACTGTAAATAATCCACTGATTGCCCCTCTTATTTTAGTTTCTGCTATTTCTGCTAAATATATAGGAGAAACTGTAAAAGCGATACCTTTCCCTATACCTGATAATAAACGCGCTACATATAACAGATTCGCTCCACTTGCAAATATGGCTAATAACCATGATATCTGGAAAATAATTGCAGTTATGAAAAATGTTGATTTTCGTCCGAATCTATCCATCATGTAACCGGCTGGTATCGGACTGAGAATGTTGCCGAAATCTAATAATGAAACTACCCATGATCGTTCTGTTGTTGTTAAATTAAATGGAATTTCACCCATTTTCAATTTGTGTTGAAAAGGTGATGCCCAACCAGCCCATATTCCGACGATTAGCAAGCAAAGACCTCCTGTAAAATATAATAATTTAATTTGTAATAATCTATTTAACATATTAATTAAGTCTAACTATACTTTATATGTTTAACTATACTTATATACTTTTAAGTATTATACGATGGTGAGTAAAAGATTATCTACACATAAATTTATTTACACGATACCATTGTACCAGTTATCTATATAGCCACTTCTCTTGTCAATGCACTTATTCCATCTGTCCACAAGCGTTGATATATGAAAATTTGGCGACTCGTACAGCATCCTTTACCGGCCCAAAGAGATGTATGAGGGAACAAGATCTAGGCTCTAAGGAGATTTTTCGAGTAATTTGAGATTCAACTTAATTGTTTGAACTGTTTGGCGAGCCGTGTGCACGCGGACGTTGTTATGAAACAATAACGCGTCTTGGTAGCCATTGTGCACAGACTTTACTGAAAACGAGCTGGTCTTGGATGATTTGATGGATAGAACCATGATAAATAAAACGCTACCTCATCGATGCCTACTCGCCTATTCACTAGAACCATCTTTCGAGCTTGCTGAATCTTGTCATCCGAAGTGAAGATTGATAGGCGTCCTGCTCCTTCTTCCTGCGTCATGATTTGTCCGGCCACTCTTAAACTTTTTGATCCGCGAAAAAACACTTTACCCGGTAATTACCATCCTTATATTGTGATAAAAGTCTACGCTGAATTTCAGCCCTTTCACAGCTTTGCGACATAGAAATCGGATCACTGCACATTGATTTTCCTTGGTGCAAACTACTAATGGAGCGGAGATGTTTACACTGTAATAGCGGGAAGGAAATGATGGGTAGTTCGGGATGAAATTTTCTCATACGTGACGGCTGTCGTACTAACCCTAAGCATGCATGTAAAGAAGGGAATATGATAACATCCTTTATGTTAATGAAAAGTAGATCAAAGTGTAATGAAAAGTAGTCAGAAAGTCTATATAATGTTCGACTCGCCCTCGTAAATCATATTTAAGTACCTAACATTGACATTTGCATTCTTTTTAGTTGGTGAGATTTTTTTTAAAGAGTACTATCTGTATCAAAATATTATACAACCATTACGTGATATTGTATGTTGATATTTTGTGATTCATTTAACCTAAAAAATTTTTTATTCCTTTTATTTCCCTAATAACTTCTGATATATTTTGTTGTTTTTCTTATTGTTATTATTTCGTAAAAAGCTTTTTAACAATCAGAGATTAATAAATCAATATATTTAAATTAAAAAAAGTTAAAAAAAAAAAGAAGGAGATGAAGTCTGATTCAAACCCTCTTAAGATCCATATATTTCATTAATTAAAATTTGATTTGACTATAACTCTAAAACCAATGAAAATAAATACCACTTATATGTAGTTGAAAAGCTCTCAATGAGGGCTTATTACTATGTTAAGAAAAAATCAAGAAACCAGATTTTTTTTATTCTTTGTGACACTTTTTTATTCTTTTGGACACTTTTGGTTCAGTCGATTGCTATCAAAAGGGGAGGAGTTTTTGAGTTATGCGAGATATGTACGTTCGTACGTACAAATGTCACGCCGAAACTAGTCAAAAAGGATTCAGGGATAGTCATTGTGGATATTTCCGTTGAAATCTGATAACCGAAATTTTTCGTGAACACTACTTTATTTACTTCGGACAAGGAAGTAAAAACCCGTAAATTTATTGCCTTGTACTTATTTTTGATTTGCAAATTTTAGTTTAATTTTATTTATTTATTTCTGATAATAAAATGTGCATAATTTAAAAAAAAATAATTCATTTTCGTTTGTATAGTTTCGTTATTCTCTTTGCTGTCTAATAATAGACATCATTTTGAGTGATGGTATGGTTAAAACAGACAAAACTGCTTACATTTTATCGATTAGACTAATTTTAGTTTAATTTTATATTATTGGTTTTATACCAGGCTCTGGTAGAAGCACTTCGTATTCCAATCACTTTTATTTGTTTTTTTTTTTTTATACTCTTTTATTTTTTATACAGTTTCTTTTAATATAGCATATATATATATATATATATATTATTCGTGTCCTTCAAATTATTATTTAATACCTTAATGTTACATTTTTATTGTTGTGTGTTGGTCCCTTTATGTTTTTTTTTAAAGATCATGAAAATACAAATATAGTAAAAGATGTATTTATAATCAGCCCGTATACGAATAGACAAATTTCATAATACATAAATTAGGAAAAAAATGACTGTCTTTTGCATTTTCTGCTTATTCTTTGAGTAAGGTTTCCTAGAAAAAGTGAATTAGTTGAAATAACATACTTTATGCTTCATTACTATCTCTGTTAAATCTAAAATAACAGCATCTACGAATACTAGACAGCCATTTTTTCTTGTTCCCTTTCATTTAGTCGCTTATTTTGTATTTTTCAATTTTTTTTTCTGTAATCACTTTTCAAGACCATAATTAAAAAATGAGACGTGAGAGCCTATCACCTCGTCTTACTCTATAATTTAACTCGAACGGTTTTGAGATTTCCCCTGGGAACTATTTTTCGGATTGAGAACTTTTTAAGGTTAGTGCTCTTGTTTTTGTTATCTATAACGAATTCCTCCAGGATCTTAAGTAGGGTTTCTGTATCATTTGAATCGTACGCTTTTTCTAAAGTCAACAAAGGTTGCTACTACTCATAATTCTTGGGACTTAGTTTATTTCATAATATTGTAACTCTGTAAGAGTTACTCTGTTGTATGTTGTACAACAGAGTTAGCAACATATAATGGAACTCATAACGTAACCGCTGAAGAATCGATTGGAATGAAATTTTATGAACGATACGGATAAATTATATTAAAAAATAAAACATTATTTAAATGTTGCATTTATTTACCTTACTGTTACAAAATATGATCACAAAATGACCACCCTGGGCATCGATGCACTTTTGTTCTCGACTGATGATTTTGAGAGTCACCTAACGCAAAACGTTGTCAGTTACTTCGATTTTACGCTGAATGTTCACCTTCAGTTCATCAATATTGTGGGGATTTGATGCATAAACTTTCTCCTTTATGTAGCTCTAAAGGAAAAAATCGTAAGTAGACAATTCTGGGGAACATGGAGGCACCGTCTTCTGCTGATAGCTCGTTCATTCGTGAAAGCTATATGAACGCGATTCAGTGAACGTTTGATGTGCGATTCGTTACTCCGTCGTATTGGAAGAAGTATTCTTTTTCATTATCAGTTAATTAAACATAGAATTTTTCGAAAATTGTGAGGTAAACTTGTGTATTGAGAATCCAATCAAAATATAATGGTCCCACTATACGATTACCGGAAACGGCACATCAAACACAAATTTTCTCATGTGGACACTTTAATATCTCGTGAGTGGTTCCTTGCCATCCAATACCTGGTGTTCTGCGAATTAACACGGTCGGATAAATGAAAGCATGCCTCGCCCACCATCATTGTTTTCGAGAAGCCGGTTGCAATAATAAAGTCGTTACGGTTTGTCTGTCTCCTTCAGTCGTAACGTGGTATAATTTAATTCTTGAAGAATTACAAGTTTTTTATTTATACCCGATTGTAGGGATAATTTGCGAAGTGATTTTTTTTTTGAACTGGCAGTAATTTTTTCAGTATCGGCAATCCTGTGAAGTCCCAACGGAAGGTTGCCTATTTTATTTTGTATTTGAAACCGAACCTGTTGTACGCCATTTTTTAATTAACTCGTGTATATTACTCTTCGCTGGGATACAGGCATTCAGAAATTTTTTCTACGAATACTTGACGTGATTTTTCAAAGGATCTAGAACGAATATAAATCTCAACTATAACTATTCTTTCCTGGATTGAATAAGGTATTTTACGCTAACACAACCAGTTGGTTTTTTTTTTTTGTTTAGCCTCCGGAAGTAAGGTATTATTTTATAGGATAATATGTATGAATGTGAATGAAATTGTACAGTCTCAAGTCGACCGTTCCCGAGATGTGTTAAACATAAACACAACTGTACTGGTTAAACAAAACTGCTTATATTGTCTTATGTTTAATTTTTTTCTATTTTATATATTGTTAATGCGTTTTATTAAATATAATACTACTGAATTATTTAATTAATATAAATAAATATGCCCAACAATTTTGAGAACTGATGTATGTAAACTTTAAATAATTTGCTATATTTTGTGTTTTAATTTTCTGAAAGGTTGTTCTGTTGTGGTAAGTAGTATTGATCATGTAAAATTTTATTATTAGGTTAGTATTTTTGGGTAGAGAATTAAAATTAATTCAAAATGAAAAGTGTAAAAAAATTAAGCAATCAAATTATTAAGCTGTGTTGTGATAGGCATTAAATTAAATCGGTTTGGGTTAACCCTATGTGGTGCTTTTATATTTCTAATTAACCTTGAACAGACAAATCTTATCCGATTAAAATTATTTGAACAGCTTTTTTTGTAGTATCAGATTAGTTTACTGTTGTAAATAAAGTAGAGGTATTTATTATCAATTTACAGTAGATATCTAAGTTAGATTACAATCTAGATAATTTTTTTTTTATATTTTAATTTTTTTACATGATCTAATTGGGTGATAGTAAATTATGAAAAAAGTACACTAAAAAAAATATATAAAAAATAGATGATTTTAACTTTTAGATTAATAGAAGGAAATTAATAAGTTACATAATATTGTTACCAACATTCTAAAAATTTGAGTTGTCAAATAATACATGTTCAATAAACGTTTGTTCTAACATTCTTTCCAAGAATGCAATACGAACATTTTTCCGCGACTGTTACACGGACAGTTACATTTTATTTGCGTATATAAATCTGACAGTAAATATATTTCTACTTATAGAATACGAGGGATTTTTACTTTTATAAAAGTAATAACTATTTTTTTTTAATATATATATATATATATATAAACTTACGTTTCAATTCCTATTAAAAAAAAAAAAAAAAAAAAACCGTTCAGAATGGTTGGTTGAGTTAGAGGATGTATTGAAGCGGAAATGAAACGATTTGCAACCATTCATCGTACTTCCAACGTCTTCCATTAAAGAATGAACCTGGAAGAAAAGCTTTCTGAAAGAACTAAACGGATCTTTTCACCAAGTCGGATGCTTGTATTTTCAGAACCTTTCTTTTTTGCTGCAGCTTCGGGCCATTTTCCGCTGCAGTTTTTAAACATACTTTTGTGTTCATAAGCTAGATAAATATTATTGTTCTTAATGTTATTTGTTATTATATATACTTTGGAGTTACATTCTCAATTTGTATACCTCCAGTTTATTTCATTCGTATTTAAAAAAAGTTCAAAGTTCGGAATCAGATGGTGTAAGTCTTTATTGTTATAACATTATTTTTTCCGTTTATTAAGGGGGCATTAACATAAATCACTTTTGACTATGGAAATGAATGATTAGTTTGCAGAGTAGCTAGAGTGAAAATGAATGTCAACTGATAATTCGTAATAGATTTCCTATTATTACATTGTGTTATGATAATAATGTATTCGTGTATATATATATATATATATATATATATCAACATATCGCAAGCGATTCATCAACGCCTAGCACTTCTTACGATGTAAGTGCACATTGAGAAAAGATTTTTTAAAATTCCGAGTAAAGGGTTAAAATGGAGTTACCATGAAATTTACTTTTTTTTTAATTTCGCGGGAAAAATGAAGATATCAACTTGATTTTTGGTGTATGTGTGTGTGTGTGTGTTTGTAAACTTAATTTGAATATCTAAATACCAATTTTTAGATTTTTCGAAATTCGACCTTGAAAGGAGTAAAGAAAGATAAAAAGATTTTGATTCAATGACTGCAAATTTTTCCCCATTTCTGATTATACTAAACGAAATATTCACTCGATTTAAGCTTGCAAATAATTTCCAAATAGATATCTAAAAATCATTTTTTTTTTTTTGTTTTTTTTTTTAATTTAGAATTTTTAAGGAATCAGGCGGTGCGCGATGTGGCGGCTCAACCAATATAGCCACTGGGTATATGCAGCGCAACTGGCTGCATCTGCCTCTCTGCGATTACCTTATTTGACTAAAAACCGTTTTACAAAAAGAAAATTGACCGCGACGATAAACGCAAATAACCATACAACTCAGGCGATACTAGTATTAAATGAAATGAAATTTCTTGTCAATGAAAATAATATATAATAATAATAATAATAATATAAATAATAATTTGTCTTATACGGTTAATAACTTATTTCGAAATCAGATTAATTTACTTACTAGATTACTGACTACAGAGTTGGCATATCACCATTCAGTTAAGTTCAGAATCTTTTGATTTAAGTTTTAATACTTTATTTAAATTATAATTAATTTCATTTTACGGTGGTTTCCCTAAAAACGACTTGATGAACTTTGTTGAATTGCTTTACTTATTGATTTTATGTTTGGTTTTTACTAAAAAGATTATATAAGAAATTATTATTATAAATGAATTTATTTTAGATTCGTAAACAAAAACTAAATTTTGATTTAAGCTAAACAAAATTAGGTTTCTCCACGAAAATCTTCTGGAAAGAAAAATTATTTGAAATTAATATTATTCTGCAGAGAATTCAGAAGTTTTTAAAATATGTGATTTTTTTTTTTTAAATAATAAAGATTAAAGGATATGTCCGATTTTATTTTTTTTAAAATTAATCTGTCTAGACCGTCATGAGTTATACGGCCAGTTTACCCTCATTTTATGTACTTTTCTCATGTTATAAATAGAAATGTAAATTCATTAATCATGCATTTAAAATACATACATAAATATATACAGAGTGTATCAATACTGCACGGCAATCTCTTGGAAACGGATTCTATATCTAAAAATATGAAAAAAGTTTCCAATAAACATATGCCTGAAA
>JAAAKQ030144240.1:3112-13147 GCA_010016005.3 Zanna intricata
TGAGATACAGTTATATTTTTTGGTACTCTACTTGTAAAGTAGGAAATTTTCAATAATTGTTATATATATATATATATATATATATATATATTTTAGATATATATATTCGCTATATTGCCATATGTATAATATTGTAAATTATATAATTTTTTATTATATTTAACGTATAACACATTAATAAAATAGAAAAACTTTCATGTAATTATTTTTAAAATAATAATTAAATACGTGTGATTATAATAAATTTTCAATTAATTCATATTTTTACGTAAAATCCTTACTATAAATATTTAAGACTATCTTAGGAATTACTAGATTTTTATAATTTAAAGATAGATACGCTTGACGTATTAATAACAATCAACAGAAAAAAAAGACTATTACGCATGTAATTTAAAAAATTAAATAATAGGTATGTTCATTATTTATACAGAAAAAAAATATTTACAATGAAAGTATGTTAATGCAAGCAAAAAAAAAAAAAAAAAAAAAATACAGGTCAGCATTGAAGTACCTATATTCAAAAGGCAAAATCATTCATCGATTTTTAAAGGATAAATTAAGAATAAAGAAAATTAGGGAACTCAGTTTAATAGATGTAATCTCAAATTTTTAAGTATATAATAATAATAATATTTTACTCACATAAGTGTCAGAAGTTTTCTTAGTTTGAAGTTGTGTTTTAGTTGGTGCAGGTGGTGCTTCATATATTGGAGGAGGAGGTTGAATTTCAGGGGGACAAAGCTTCTCGTAACCGCTTCCTGGCTTATGGTTGTGAAGTACACCGTATATCATGTTAGAATCGTGTAATCGAGACTCGGAGGACGAGGAAGTCGGTGTCGGTGTAAGGTCGGAGAACCCGCTACTGCTTGCCGATGAGGAATCGTACAAAGGGTCGCGACCCGCTGAGGCTGATAATGCCTCAAGACTGCGATTGATAGTTTCGCCCAATGTACGCAATACCTGTTTTGGAAAAAAATTAAAAAAGAAATCAACAATTGCAAAATGTTTATGATTATTATAACACAAGTAAAATTTATCTAACAAAAATTATGTAAATTGTATGTTTACACGTTTGGTCACTTCATGAAAACGCGCGCGCGCACACACACACAAATAGATATAAACATGCACTCACATATACATTAATATCAATGATTTAAAAAAATAACATGATGCTAATTTGCTATATGATTTTGTATAATCATATAACCACATAGCAAATTACTTATTCTTTATTTCATGGTAATGCTTATGATATAATTGAATCGAAATAATATGTATTACAGTATATAAGTACAAAAATATTATTTTTTTTTTAAATGTCTTAATCATGCAAAAATCAGTTATTGATTTCTTCAAAGCTTTTACACTAGTTATATACAGTTTATAAATTATAATGAAATAAAAATATTTGTTTATCTTTTGTATATTTAAGGAAATATTAACACAAAGAATGAAATCATTAATTAAATAGCAATGCTAACAGTTTATGTAGGTGCCAATTCATTTAATTGAAATTCCTTCATTGTAGAAGAGATTAATACTAGTTAAAAATAATAAACAAAAAAAAAAAATCTTCTGTTTTATTTTCACTAAACTTTCTTTTATTGGAAGGGAAAACAGCACATTATATATTAAGTACATTTGATATGTATTTATGTATGTATGTATTCAAATAACACAGGAACTGCTTAAGTGAATTAATATTAGCAATTCTAAATAAAAGACTGAAGAATGATGAGTAAAGAAGAACTGATTAAACTCTTCGATTGACTAGAATTTTTGATGAAATGACAAAATAATAATTGGGGAATACTTGAACTGTTTCTGAGAGAATTTTGTAGAACCTCTATTTTACAATTTTTTTTTTTTTAACCTCCGGAACCACCGTTAAGGTATTTCTTCAGAGGATTAGATAAATGAATTGTAGCGTGTGTGAAAAATGCCATGCCTGACCGGGACTTGTACCCGGGATCTCCAGATGAAAGGCCGAGACGCTACCACTCGCGCCATGGAGGACGGCTTTACAAGTAACTAGGTTTTCTGAACATTACGAATATCCTACGAGAACCGATAAGTATCGTCCCGATGAAGTGCTGTTTGTTAAAAAAAAAAAATAAACATGAATATTCACAAAAGAATGAATATTAGTTATCCATGGTAATCCAGATAAAACGGTTTGGGTTAGATGAATTTAAAAGATCTTTGATAAGTTAAAAAAACAAACATTACAAAGGATGGATTATATATTCTTATAAATATTTGCATATTTTCGTGCAGCAGAATTTCTGCAGTAAGGTAAAGAAAGCGTGGAATCGTGATATAACTGGTCTAAAAAAAAAAAAAAAAAAAATCCGTACAAAATAAACATAGTCAGGATATAAAATGATACCTGAGAGCACATATAGATTGCAATTTAAAACTGACTTAATTCTAAATTAATTTATGTTATAAAATAAATACCTGCACTCAGGTACATTTATTAGTAATGTGTATTATAAGCTTTATTTAATAATAAAAATGATGTTCTGTTTACCGAACGTTGAAGATAAGGAAATAAATTTTATTCCATACTAAAAATAAAATTTTTTTATGTTTAATTAAATTTATATTTAATATTTAAGGTTCAAAATTATCACATTAAACATCCATTTTTTATTATTAGGACCTGATAATAAATACCTATCTTCAATTCGACACTAAAATTAAAAACCAAATTGAATGAAATTAATTAAAAAATGAGTGAATCCTGGGGCTACATAACCGATTGCTTAGCCCGTTACTATAGAACGGCTTCGAGCTGGTCCGGAAACAAAAGTGAAACGGCGAATGTGAACTCTCATCACCAGTTACTAGGAAACGAGTATTTTTGGATTATTCCATTAAGGATCCCAAGAAAGTTACCTGACACAAACTGATCAGGGAAAAGATTGTTGACAACATGACTGTAATCTCAGGAAATGAAAGTGGATCTGAGTCGGACGTCATGGACCTTCGTATAGTGACTTCTGAATGGTAATTGTTCCTGTTTTATGTAAATCAATGATGTTAGCAACAATTTATCTCTTACTAATAGTTACGAATATCTACCAATGGAGGGGTCTTCCATAACCGTTGAACAAACAGAATATGTTAAATCTTCTTCTACAGTGCTGTACGGAATTAATGAGATCACAAGTTATATGAATCGTTGGAATCAGTTGTGACGAAAGCTGATTTCAATGTGCGAGTTATAAATAACAAACAGCTTCGTCTTTTCTCAAACGATATAGAAAGATATATAAAAAAAATTACATAAGATATAATAAAATTATTAATTAGTGATAAGAGAAAATAATCTTATAGGTTACACTTTCACGAGACGAGATTAGGGAGCATTCAAAGTGATCTTGAGAAATCTTCACCATTCTATTCCTTTGAATGTAATAAAATAGATCACCGAGGCTAAAGCTTATAAAGTTACGAGAATGTCAATGCCCGCCATAGAACTACCAGAGAACCACTAATCACTTTGTGATTTTAAAACCCCAGAGTAACAACAAAAATGTAATTGAAATAAAGTATTTAGCTAATTGTTGTATAAAATTCCTAAAAAACTCTCAAATGAACTCCTAGCATCGTCTGAATCCGACCATACTGATGCACTAAATGCGCAGGCAGTAATATGACTGCCAAAATAAGGACAGGAGCACAGCAGCTACATGTGCTCTTTGCCATCAGGATCAACCTGAAAATTATAAACGTTTTCGGGAGTATAAAGAGATTCTTCAGAGAAAGGAAAGGCAAAGAATGAATTATGCTCCTAAGATCAGGAGCAGAAGTCCAGGGATCCTAAAGGATCCCTGGACTCCGAGGGTAGGTCAGTTGACCGTGACCAGAGAGATTTTCTATTATGAGTACATCTAAGAATACAGTCCATTATCTAAGAAACATGTAAAAAACAGTTTCGATAATCAATTCAATACTTGTTCTAACATTTATCTCATGCCATCTGCTGAAGCAGTAAGGGGTAATATCTGTCATGATTCGATTTTTTGTAATAAATTTCAAAAACTGAGGCTAATTCCTGGTGAGGAAAATCGGGAATCTGATAGGACTCCTTACAAGAGTCATTTCTAAGATCTGTCAATGATGAACTGCTTAAAAATAGACCAACCATACTGATGTCAAAGCCTTGCACTGACATGTCAGAGGGTACTGCTGTTTTGATAACAGACGGGACAAAACATATTCAGCTTTTTCCTTTTTATACTGGTTCGGGCGATCCCTGTGAGGATTAAGGACTGGATTGAGCCACTCAGACATTCTGCAATTATTTGTCTACCACATCACTTTATTTCGAAGGACATGTTTCGTAAGTAGTTTTTATGTTTGATAATAAATTCATTGCACATGGTGACTAGAACGCAAAAAATATTCTGGGAGTCACGCCAGAATACAGAGTCATTGTGGGTGAATGTTACCACCGGACTCAAACTCACTTAATGGCCAACGGATCTCACAAAGGTCCTCAATTTACTGAACGTTTTTATCAACTCGGGCATTTCGTCTTTTATATCGATGTGCAGAATGTTAGCGAATTTACGTCTGACCACTTTCCTTAGAAAAAGTAGGTTAGTAGGTAGTAGGTATTAGTTTTTCACTTTCTTTTTCTTTGAAAAATTATTGTACGTATGATAAATTCCTTTATCTTGTAAAACTAAAACCCGATTGGAGATCTTACCGGGACTGGATGGTGGGAAAGATAGCTTTGGATATTGCTCTGAAGTGGTTACATGATATCAACGAAGCCGGGAAATACTTGAGCTCAACAATGTGTGAGGGTAATTGGAGCTCCATGCCTAGTGCGAAGTATGCTGACCTGGATGGCAAGGACCGGGTTGCCCACCGGGTTGGTCTAGTGGTTAACAGTACATCGCAAATCAGCTGATTTCGAAGTCGAGAGTTCTAAGGTTCAAATCGTAATAAAGCTTATTACTTTTATACTGATTTGAATACTAGATCGTGGATACCGGTATTCTTTGGTGGTTGGGTATCAATTAATCACACTTCTCAGGAGTGGTCGACCTGAGATTGTATAAGACTACACTTCATTCAAATTCATACACATCATCCTCATTCATCCTCTGAAGTAATACCTTAACGGTAGTTAAAGTTAGCCGGAGGCTAAAACAGATAAAACAGAATGGAAGGCAAGGACTTTTCGAGAGAGGTATTGAACCTGATCTTTGAGAAGACATGGGTCAGGCTCTGATCAGGGTTGCTCAAAAGTTAAGGAGGTTGCAGAGGTAGATCAAGGACGAATCATTCTGGGATTTAGTTGAAAATCTGTCCTCTCTCAAGAGAGACGATTACTCATTAAGGAAAGTTACGAAGAAATTCGAGCAGTCACCCCTATCAATTTCTTCTTTAAGCACTCCCGACGGAGCTTGGCTTATGGCAATGTAGAGAAGGCCGAGTTGATTGCTAGACATCTTGACATGGTGTTTCGGCTACATAACGAGCAAGAAGCAGGTGAGGAAAAATTTTTTACTGAATAGCCATATCCCACTCTGCTGATAAGACCACTCTCTTTGTAAGAGGTACCTAATAAGCTCAGGGGAAAAAACTCTGGTTTCGACTCTAAAACGCATAAGATGTTATTTATGCTGCCAGAAATTCAAGCGTATGTATTGGCTAGTTGAAGGCGTTTTCAGTTGTTTTTCTCCATCAAGAACCTTCTGTATACGACCTTGAAATCAATATGGACGTATGGGATTCAGCTCTCGGGGATGACTAATGACATCAATATAAAATAAACCAAAGATCAAAGAAAAAGATATTGAGGAAAGTGACCCAACCGCCTTGGTTCATCAGGAATTCCGAAATACAAGAATACCTGGGATTCTTTATGTTCGGATGAGACGACCATTTCATTTCTAAATACGTGGTTAGGATAAATAGATATGTAAATATGCTTTGAACCTGCTAGACTATGGTAATGATATTGAATATTAAAATAAAGAGTTAAAACGCTGGAATTTAGTGATAGTTGTTGAAGTTACTCAATTTACTCTATTGAAGATACTCTATTTTCAGGTCTTTTCAGGTGCTTTTTTATTGGTGTTTAACGCTGTTTTCATTCGATCGTTTATCTATCTACCTCTGTTTATCATCTATTTAATAAAAAAATCTCTTGCGTACTGAATGTACTGGACTCATGGGGGTCCATAGATTGGAAAAGTTACAGAACTCAGTGATTGCAGTGCTTTTGACATAATGAGCATTTTAGTTGTTACTAAAAATATGATTATTAATTTGAATGTGTTTGTTATATTTTTTCTGTTTGTGAAGCCATCATTGGTTAGTCCTTTCTCATGTGATATTTTAACATGTTATTTATTTATGGTTTCGTTAGGAGAAACCGATTGTAAATTCTTGTTCTACTGTAAAAAGATTAATATTTATTCCAGTTATAACTTTCTTAATCTCAAGATACTAATATCTGGTAATTTTTAAAATATTTACTAAATTTTCATGGTTCATTAAAAAAAAAATTAAACTTACCTCTTCGGGAGGTACAGCCTTTTGATCGACTGCGAGGCTAATGGTATGCGATAGGTCGCGCAAAACCTCCTCGGGTCGCTGATGATGTATTTTCTTCTGAACATTGTTCTGTCCAGAGGAAGAATTGTAAAGAAATAGGTCGTCAGCTTGTACAGCAGGGGGTTTACGCTGGCGACGCTGATAACGAGGCCAGACCGGGCGTGGTACCACTTTTCCTTCTGGAATGGGGCTAAGAGGGCCCCGCACTGATATCAGGATACTTTTAACGTATCCCGCGTGCTGCTCCAGGATGGTCACAGAATCCTCTCCGCTGCTCCACTCGCTGGCGCTGGGCTGGCTCTGGCTAGAGTAGCCGCTGCTGCCCGGCACCCTTCCAATCCTCTTGCTTCTTTCGTCTTCTTCCTCTTTAAATATAGGATTAACCCTAAAAAAAAGTAACAAAATTAATCAGAAGCATAAATTTTCAAACCGCTTTTAAGATATCAAATAAATATTTAATAAAGTAAGTCACAAAATAATTATTCTTTAAACAGAACATTTTCTAATGAAACCTAATTTTTAACTAAGTACAAATTTTATGCAGTAAATTAGGGTTTTGTGATAATTTATTTTTCACATGATCTTATTTATATACCTAGTAAAGATAAAAGATAAAAGTATCTTGTTTATACATATCATTTTATAAAAAATGTACATTCGGTTTGGTAAAAATTCACTTTATTAGAAGATAAAAACTTTCTCAACTTAAGTTTCTAGCAAAACGAATAATATCATAAAATATCAGTCATTTTTATTCCATAAAAAAAAATTAAATAAAAAAAATCTTGCAAATAAAAAGACAAGTGAAGACAACTAACATTTTTTTATCTTAAACATTTTAGATTTAATGTGATGTTATAATACAGGGGCGTACGTAAGGAAAAGGTTACCGGGCTTGAACCTTCAAGGTTACCATTGAAGGTTTAAATATATATTTGAGTATCTTTCTAAAAATCCATCGTATCCTCTCCTCTAATTCCTTATTGTCAGAGTAACAAAATCTATTGACATAAGATCCAGTCCGCCATCCTTCCTTCTTCAATAATTTAATTCCCATACTCGTAGTTACGGCACTTACAGTACATCACTTAATGTGTGACTAGTTGTTATTCAGCATTCTGAGAAGGCGGCAGTGCTCTCACAGGCGCAGTGGGTTTCAAAACCCTCCTCGTCTAGTGAAAGAGAGGAAAGACCCTTAATGTCGTGCCACTTATTAAGAATGTAAGATAATAATACCGACCTTATAATAAAATAACACTGACACCATGTAAACTTATTTTTTGTGAAATATATTGTCGGGAAAGCTCTGCAGTGGCAGCAATGCATATATGAAATATTGCATATTGTCGAGCGGTATTCAATCGTTAGTTTGAGTTCATATTTTGTTGTAAAACGTTCGTTTTACGTTTTTTATATTTCGCAGTTCATATTTCTAAACAGAAAGTTCACATTATCGTTCCGTGTAATTTAATATCTGAACGAACTCAAAGTTCAATTTTACAATTTTTTAGCAAAAAATCGTGTGCCGATAGTGATTTTTCTGTGGTTTTGCTGGACTGTCCCGATATCCAATCTATTAAATGAACATCGGCATCGTGACTCAGAGTAGTTGCAACCGTAAAGGATATGGAGATGGCTGAAAGTCTGTACAAATTTCTTACCTTTAAAAGGCAAAAGGCAATATGTTTTAAAATTGGCGATAAGTCAAACGGAAACTACAACTTCACGCCGTGAAAAACTCGTTCAACTTTGCGTAACACGTTGGTTGGAAAGATATAATTCCGTGGCCACGGTGGTGGAATTGTATGACCGTATTATTGCAACTCTTCCAAGTATATAAGAATGGAATGACAAAAAACTCCTTACAAACAAATTCACTTTTATGCGCTTTGACTCGCTATCAATTTTTGATTTTGTATTCAAAGACTGTTTTCTTTAGGTCTTCCATTGTGTAAATTCCTGCAGAATTCAATTATTGATCTCGTGGAAGGAGTAAATCTTGCTGAAGATATTAACAGTAAAATGAAAGGTATACGCAAATAAGTCGATGAAGAATTTTCTAAAATTTTCATTTGTGCTTCTAAAGTCTTGAATATGTTGGGGTTCTCCATTCAAATCCCTTGCATGGCAGCGCGAGAAAAACCATGTAAACTTGGACTTATCATCAGTGACACCAGTACTTTACTTCCATTTCTATACTTTTATTCCATTTCTTGATACTTTCATCTCCCACTAGATTCGCATTTCTTGAAACACAAGGAAATATTAAAAGGCTTTCAGTACCTGTTGTAGTTAACCTGTTGGGTTAACTATGTGCAATATCAACATAATACCAAATATATTCACTTTATTAGCTGTACCTCCAGTGTACACATGTACAAATGAACGATTTTTGCCAGCATTACGCCGTCTAAAAACATATTTGTGTAATTCTACTGGAAATACACGATTGGACTAGGATTCCTACATACATAGAAACTACATTCTCACTGCAGAAGAAGTGTTAAATGAACTAATGAAAAGAAACGTCGTTTGAACATTGAACATTGGGTGAGTGCTGAAATGTCCGAATGTAGTAATAATATACCGTAGGCTACGAAAATTATATATAGTATATTAACTATGTTAACTATATAGTATACTATATTAATTATACTATACCATATTAACTAGTTACTACATTAACTATACAGTAATCTTTTTAAACAATGCTTTTTCAAAACAATATATAGAGTTCTGATTTGATCATTCAATTCTTTATTCAAATTCCTTCATAGAATGTGGATTCATCAGTGTCAGTTTCATTCTTCAACCTCGGTGAGTTTCCATATTGACATTTTTTGTTTAATTAAATTTATTTCATTATATTTCATTGCTTCCATGGATTTTATATGTTATGTAGAGTGTCTTACTATCGTATACAAAATAAACGTTGACTAAAATATACGATTATTCTGTACCCTAAGTGTAATAATGGCATATGGCACTGGCACGAGCATTTTTATTATACAAAATGAAATAATTTTTAAAAGTTGTTAAAAAAAATTGTTGCCTAACTTTGTGAAAAAAATTCGTATATTATTAGGGTATTTTTTTAATATTTTTTTTCAACCTCCGGAACCACCATTAAGTATAATTTCATGAGTGAATTTTAGCGTGTGAGAAAGATGCCATGCCTGACCGGGATTCGAATGTGGGACCTCTGGTTGAAAGGCTGAGAGACTACGAAGGCCGGCTTTATTAGGGTATTTATGAGCGTGTTACATTCGAACATTATAAAATAAATACATATAGAACATGATATAATAATAATAATGATAATAATAAAATAACACAAAATTTAAAATACCGATGTTAATTGTAAACAATTTTAATAATGCCCCCCCCTCTCCTTAACAAAATTCTGCGTACGCCACTGCTACTATATATATATATATATATATATAT
>JAAAKQ030144261.1:0-13147 GCA_010016005.3 Zanna intricata
TATTACTTCAGAGGATGAATGAGGATGATGTGTATGAATGTGAATGAAGTGTAGTCTTGTACAATCTCAGGACCACTCCTAAAAAGTGTGGTTAATTGAAACCCAACTTCCAAAGAACACATCGGTGTTCTTTGGAATAGTAGATCGTGGATATCGATCCACGATCTACTATTCAAAGCATTAATTCAACTTAGATCTTTTTTGGGGGGGGAGGGGGGAGTAGGAGGGAAATCCTTCAAAAGTACCAAACGTGTTGGTATCATCTGGTCGTCTGACATTCTTAACACTAAAAAATATCCAAGAGAAAGAAGCGATTCCGTTATCCCAGGCCGTAACCATTTTCGTATTACATCAGTCCGGGGGATGCTGTCTGTTGCGTTTGAGGAACCCTCCTGTTCATACTACCTGCCTCTCTATTAGGCGTCCACTAACCGATTTTTCTTCTAATATATTAATAACAGATTATTATTTTTATTATTAATTTTGTACAATTTTTATTTTGGTGATTTTTTTTTACTTTAATATTTGATTATTCTTTTATTAACTTAAACCGCCATTTATTGATATCCATGTTGGTTACATTTAATGTAAATGCTTTTATTTTAATGTTAAGGCAAAAAATAACTTTTTTTTAAAAATGTGTTATAAATGACAAACATAGTCGAGATTCGAATCTAAAATCTTATGAATGAATCTTTAGTGTTATAGACTTATTAGATGTATTATAAATATAAAAATTACTTTTTAAAATGCAGTAAATTACTGTATGATTATTATTATTATTATTAGACATATAAATTTTTTTTAATATTTTAAATAATTGTACATCTGTTATTTTTATCAGGATTTACCCGATGTACTCATCAACAATTGTACGTGATGTATCTAACGAATTTATACTGCACGACCGTGAAAGTACATCTTATAATAATTTTAATAGAGAGGGATTTAATTGCAAGCAACTCCACCTTGACATTCTGAAACAGGACTCTCGTGGGCATTAAAATACGGTAATAATATGTGCTAATTATTATTATTTAAATTTTATTACACTTTTATTTTTTATGTTTGAACTAAACTAAAACTAATTGTAAATCATATTAATTTTTTTTTTTTTGAGGATCCAATAAATATATTTACCTAATTTATTTTATTATTTTTACGTTATGTATTAAGTTTATTATTCTATGTACATATTTTATTAGAATGAAAGAAATTTAAATAATTTATTAATGATAATTTATATTATAGTATACTCACTCACTATTTCCTTATGTGATGGGCGTCCAAAAATAACGTAATATATCTTATTGGTGAAAGGGGCCAGCAGTTTTCTTAATTAATCTACACAGGTTGTCTTATGCACAGTTAAAACGGATCTAATAATAAACATCTGTATGAACAAAAAGTAAAGTATTATGTACGGTTATGTGGTCGTAGCGCACGTGGGTCAAGCTCACAATAGTTATGGCGTAGAAAAGTTATGCTTTGTGACTGAAGTGCACTATTTATGTCCTTTAGTTATAACAGAATAAAAAATAATTTTATTTGTAAATGTTTTATAATGCAGAGTATTATATTCCATGTAGGAATACAACTGTTAAAATTTTCAGTGAATATTTTTTAAATTGTTTTTGTTCGTAGATTACAATACTTTTTTGGTCTCTATTCGCTGTAGTTATCACTCATCCGTTACCCATTTTGAAAGAGTAATTATCAAGCCCATAATTCTGGTTTATCTTATAACCATTTTAGAATTAACAATTACAAATTCTTAAACCACATAAAAACAACACTGTTTAGTAGATTATTAATGTAAATCGTAATTAACGATAAATAAAAAAATAAAAAAGCCAGTAAACAAATAAAAGTAAGAACGTAAGGAATAATGCCATTTTTGGGTTTAACCACGATAATAGTAAAATTAAAAACAAAAAATACTTTTGTCAAACAGTGCGTGCGATTCAGCCAAAATTCACTGTGCGCTTCAATTAATTTTTTTTTTCTTTTTTTAGAAGTGAAAGAGTTTTTGTAAAAGTGTTTAGACATGTTAATGATAAACAGTTAGGAACACATTAACACATTTGGAGTTATGAAAAATCATTTTATATATCTTTCATGAAAGTTTGCTTATCCGTTTAAACGTATTAGATAGAAATTTATAAGCATAAAAAAAAATATACGTACATAAAGAATCAGAAATGATAGTTCATAAAATTTAGAAACAAAAATTTGTACTTAAAGTTTTCTTACTCGGATGTACTTTTAATAATATTGGCAAAATGATATCAAGTTTTTGAAATTAAAAATTTCAGTGTAGATCAACGTGGTGGAATGTGAGCTTGTGTACAGGTGTATGAAAAATTAAAATCAACCCCATATAAATTCATGATATTTATTGTAGGAGTAGATTAATATGATCAAATCTTTTCATATTTTTTATATTTAGGCTATAGTCCACGCAGATAGTTACTAAATTACCATAATAAGAATTACATTAAATCGGCAAGATTTATCGAATCATGCGATATTCCGGAAGATTCCAGATTTTTTTCTTGACTTTATTGATTCAGGACCCTTAGGCAGATGTGTTCTTTGTATTGTAAGTGTACATTTTTCATTTCTAACTTGCCAGAACCAGATGAGTCAACAACAGAATAATGGCCGTAATATCAAGGGACAGTAAGTTTTAAAATAAAATTTATTGCGGCTGGCCTTGAACAGTCTAGTATAATGTGTACGGAAAGTCGCTGTGCATATGCTTTAGAATTATGTGGTGCAATCTGTTCTTTGGCGTTAGGTTTGTTGTCCTGTAGGTTCGTTGGGCGTTGCTCAGTAATAAACCATGATGTCAGTTGTTGAATTGTGCTTGAACGTGCTTAGTTTCATTTGGTGTTGTTTCTTTTATCAAAAGAATTAGTTGCGAGAAATGTAATGATTCTTTCGGTAGAGAGACGAATTTTTCTCGTTAAATATGTTTTTTGTGAAGGTGACAAGCATGCATACTGATTTAATGAAGCACAAGTTTTCTAGAACGTTTCCACATAACTCCTGTGCCTTACCTATAGCAGTTCGAACTCTTATCGAAATATTTCGGGCAACAGGATTTGTTGGAAGACAATGATCAAAGTGGAAGACCACCTAAACTAAACTTACAGAAGCTGCTCGGATCCTATGGCTGAAAGCCTGTCAAAGTCAACGCGGTAAATTAACACAGCAGCAAGATATCGGAATTTCTACCGTACATAAAGCTGTAAGAAAAGAACAGAAACTTTTCTCCTACAAAGTAATGTATGTTTAAGAACTGAAACCTACAGATCACGGCAAAAGACTAAATAGTCAATAAAACATTGACTAAAATTTCATAGGTATTCTCGACATTATCCTACGTTTTTGCAGATGGAAGTGGTTTTATGTGCAAAGGTATATTAATTCACAAAATACACGGCTGTGGTCGACAACTAATCGCCTTAAATTACCCACAATTTTTACACGAAACGAAAATTGCAATTTGGGTGGGTACGAGTGGAACGCGCATTGCGAGTCCAATCTTTTTTTTTTTAAATACTGTTAATAGTGATCGTTTTAACAAAATTCATTAGTCAATTAATTTAAGTATAAATCAGTCACGGTTGGTTCCAATAAGAAGTGTAGTCTTCAAACACTGTAGTCTCCAAAGTGAAGTTTAGTCTTGTACAATCTCAGGTCGACCATTCCTAACAACACTTCTCAGGAGTGGTCGACCTGAGATTGTACCAAACTACACTTCATTCACATTTATACACATCATCCTCACTCATCCTCTGAAGTAATACCTTACGGCAGTACTAGAGGCTAAACAGATAAAGAGAGTGGTTCCAATAAGATGGCGCCAGAGCGCACGCAGCTAACAGGTAAAAGACTTTGTTACGAAATATCTTACGGTGAAACAATCATTTCGAGTAGTTTGGGGCTTGCAATATCGCTTGATCTGACTCCCCCAGATTACTTTCTATCGGGAGCATCAAAACAAGCAGTGTATGGCAACAGACCACGCACAATTGACGAACTAAAAACCGCAATAACGGGATAAATATTCGATCGTGGATACCGGAGTTCTTTGGTGGTTGGGTTTCAATTAACCACACTTCTCAGGAGTGGTCGAGCTGAGATTGTACAAGACTACACTTCATTCACAATGATCCTCTGAAGTAATACTTTACGGTAGTTTCGGAGGCCAAAGAAAGAAAGATGAGACATTCCAGTACATCAGCTGGTTAAAATATTTGAAAACAAATTGAAACATGTTCAGTCTTGTATTGATGTTGGAGAAACCTACCTTTTAATGTAATTTTCACCAGCTTTTATAAACCATTCCACTTATCGTAATACCCGTTTCTATAAAAAAAAATGAAATAAAAATACAAATAATAAAATTAAGAAATAATAATAATAAGTTTCGTTAACACTTCCATAATTCGGGGTACAACAGCTTTCCGAATGCTCTGTATAAATAAGTCAATTCTTTTTTTTTTTTTTTTTTTTTTTTTTTTGTATGGAATTTGAAGATGTAAGAATATGAAATAATTATGAACGTTTTGAGGCCTCTGAATCTGTAAACAAAAAAATGTTTGTTGCATAATTATTTTTGTATACCTACTAGTAACTATTTTGTTTCATATATCCAGGAACTTACAAACACTGTTACATCCGGTGTAGATGTCTGTTATTAGAAAAGGATGATATAATTTCTAACAAGTGGATGGGAGAAGATACTTCTTTCACACTTTAATGACCGCTAGATAGTGAACAGAGCCGACCTCCGTGGCCGAGTAGTAGCTTCCGGGGGTCATTCGGAGGTCCCGGGTTCGAAAAACCCCCGGTCAGGCATGGCATTTTTCACATACGCTACAATGCTACAATTCATTAATCTCATCCCTCTGAAGATTATACTTAATTGTGGATCCGGAGGTTAAAGAAACAAAAAACTAAAAAAGATAGTGAGCAGAAAAGAATTTAGAAAAGTTTACTGGATAAATAACAAATTTTTCAACTCAAAAAAAGAAGTTCTCTAATTATTTTTTATTTTCTCATAATTATATTGTATTATTTTTCGTAAAAAATTATAAATTGGGAAACATTTTTTTAAACGTTATTATAGAACTCGTCGTAGTATTCAAACTTTAACAGTAGAAATTAATAGAATTTTGTAATATTTTTGTGTCTACACATAATCACTGGAAATATTTATTATTTTCTAAAAAAGGTCTTATTAAGAAAGGATGAAATTTTTCAGTTTATTAGAAAATTTTTCAAAAGACCGAAAATCCCACTTTTTGATTATTTAAAGTGTTTTTTTGACACTCCAGGATGGACTTTTTTTTAAATAACCAATATGAAGTATTTAAAACAATTATTACTTTCTTTAAACTTACATGTAAATACGAAAGTTTATCTGTTTGTTTGCAACATCATCTCACGAAAACCAACCCACCGATTGCTTTAAAATTTTCAGAATACATGCGTGTTATCCTAGGTAAGGTTTTAAGCCATAGATTGAGGCCCTAACCCACCGGGTTGCTCTAGTGGTTAAACTCGGTCATCGCTGCAAATCAGCTGGTTTCGAAGTTTAGAAGTCTAAGGTTGAAATCCTAGTAAAGGCTGTTACTTTTATTAGGATTTGAATACTAGATCGTGGATACCGGTTTTCTGTGGTGGTTGGGATTCAATTAACTACATATCTCAGGAACGATCGACTCTACAAGACTACACTTCATTTATATTCATACATATTATCCTCTGAAGTAATACCTTACGGTGGTTCTGGAGGCTAAACATAAAAAAGAGAAAGAAAGATAGGGACCCTAGCTCGCTAGGAGTATAAGATTTTAAAGATACTCTTTGTAGAAAGAAAAATTAATCCTTTTTACTTCATTCTTTTTCTGTCATCATAACAACAGAAATATAATGAACTTCCTTGTAAGAACAAGTAATTTCAGATTTCAAAGGAAATATCCATTTTGAACATCCCTCAATCCATTTTGACTAGTTTCGGCGCGACGTCTGTACGTATGAGCGAACAAGGAAGTCATGTAGTGCCAATATTATATCGTTTTTAAATACATTTTGAATATATTTAACATATTTCATATTCTCACAACTAAAGATAACGAACTCGTCGAGAGTTCAAACGGGAGCTAGTCAAGTGGAGCCCCCTGGTTAAGCGAAGCGAGCGCTCACTGACTAGTACGTAATAAATTTACAAATTAAATAAGATATCAAGGGCAAAGAATATTCAATTTCTTTTTAGAGAATGAATAAAATTTTAAGTTACTTCTGCATCCCAGAAATGTTTAACAACACAGTTTCGAGTCTTTTTTTTTTTTTAACAAATTCATAATACAGAAAATGTGTGAAAGCTAAGAATGCTATAGTGTAACTGTTATATTTCATAGCAAATAACGAATTTTTTTTTAGCATGCTATGTTCTAAAACTTTGAATAACTTACAAATTGTTTGCAACAATTAAATTACAAATTGGTTGTAAGGCAAGGAGTTTAGAGTTCAGTGATTTATATGAAATAAATGGTCTTTCTTTCTTTTTCTATTTAGCCTCCAGAACCACCGTAAAGTATTACTTCAGAGGTTGAATGAGAATGATATGTATGAATTTTAATGATAGAGTAGTCCTGTACAGTCTTAGGTCGACCGTTCCTGAGATGTGTGATTAAATGAAACCTAACCATCAAAGAACACCGGTATCCAGATCTAGTATTCAAATCCGTATAAAAGTAACTACTACCTTTTACTAGGATTTGAACATTAAAACTCTCGACTTCGAAATCAGCTTATTTGCGATGACAAGTTCATCATTAGACCAACCTGGTGGGCTAAATAAATAAATGAAAAGCCTACTTTAATATGAACTTATATTCATTAGTTCATTAAACAGAGAAACAAAGGACATTGTGTCCTAATTATTTTAATGCAGATAATATGTTGATACTGTTTGCGAAATTGAATTACATTCTTAGATAATTAAACTCCATTTTCGCGTATGCTTTTTCAGATTTTTTGTTGTTACAATTGACTAACATTATTTGTAGTGTCTTGCTGAAATCCTTTGTTGTTAATCGTAATGTAACTAAATAACACGTTTTGTCTACTTATTTACATTTTTAATTAGACCTGACAGAATGGCGAGAAAATTAACAAACGAAGAATTTTTCTAAATTTTATTTCATTTTTTTTCCAGGTTGGCTTAAATTTTTCAGCTGAGATTAATTCTAATTAAAATATTTCTAATTTTAATTAAATGTATTTTTCAGCTGAGATTAACTCTAAACAAAATAAGAACCATGAACCAAGAATCCTGGTGGAGGGACGCGTCGGCAATCCACAAGCGGGGGAGAGTCGACGTGCCTCAATGAGCTCAGGAGGACCTTGAAGAGGGGCTCCTCTGCAGGAGCCCAAGCGAGAAGGGCAAAAGTTTAGGTTAATCTGCTGCCACGACACTCAGGGCTGACTGATGAGATGCCGAAAAGCGGTTCCAGTCACCCCTGGGAAACGGCAAGGGAGGTTTAGTCGGTAGGGAGTGGGAGCAACACTGTTTCATGGTCTCTACGGCGCCATGTCCAGTGTCCACTTAGCTATATGCTAGGTGAGGACGGCTAGAGTTCTGGCTTCCAGCTCGACACACTCTGTGAAGACCCTGCTGGACGTGCGTCAGCGCATTCTTTCATCATCGTTAAAAAAAAAAAAAATAGAATGACGTGTACCGATTTTTAATAAAATTTTCCGTTTCAGAATGAGTCTCTAGTCCTCAAAATTTGCAGGATTTCACCAATGATTTGAAAAATTATTAATCTCATTTTCAATCTAGTGAATTAAACTTTCAACAAAATCATTTTATTAAGTGGTACTTATAATAGATTCTCGTATCTAAATTGCATTTTCAATGGTTAGTTTTATATATATATATATATATATAAATAAGTATTGTTTATTTTTTTTTTTAGAATTAAAAATTAAAATTATGTATCCGAGCTCATCGTAGCTTGAATATATCAGTTTGAGATTTATTACAGGTAGGAATCTACGCACAAAAAGCGTTCGTATAGTACTTTGTAAAGATTTGAATACTAGATCGTGGAGACCGTGTGCTTTGGTGGTTGGGTTTCAATTAACCACACTTCTCAGGAGTGGTCCACCTGAGATTGTACAAGACTACACTTCATTCATTCACATTCATACATATCGTCCTCATTCATCCTCTTACGGTAGTTCCGGAGGCTAAACAGATGCAGGGAAAAAAAATTAATAACTTTATTACATATATGTTAATATATAGTATACTGTAGTTACTCTGAAAAAATTAATCTGGGAATGTGACGTAGTTTCTCGTCAATAATCAATAGTCAGTGAGGTCAACTGAAACAATGATTACAATAGTAATTCAAAATGCTTCTTTGAACTAGTTAAACTTTCTATTGACAATTAAGTTCAACATTTCCGTTTTTCATTTCATTCTAATATTTACTTAATTCAATTTCGTTATAAACTTAGTTTGATAAATGACTAATGCTTATAGTTCACAAAGCGATTGGTTTTACGATTTACTCATACAAACGCAAAATATGCGAGAACTCATAAAAAAAGGAATCTGCTTTATACTGAATTTTAGGCCAACGAATGAAAAAAAAAGAAGTTAAATATTCCAATATATAGCCAACAATATTATTTGTCCAGACCGGAACAACTATGACCAGAGGGAGAGACCTCGGGTAGTTGATATAACATACTTTTTTTTCTTTTATCTGTTTAGCAAGATATAACACACTTAACGGAGAATTTCGCAACGATTTCTTGTCTCCGGTTTGTATTTGTTACATCATTTCCCTTAACTATGTATGATGTAATATATATATGACGTGCACTTCGGCATAATTTATACTCACTGCACCGTTCCAAACCCGTGACTCTACCATATTCGGTTCTTTAGCATTTGAATATTTTACATCTGTTTTGTCCGCTGTTCTTTATTGTAGATAATGTAACCGTATGTACCATTTATACATCACTAAACAATTTAGTAAAAAAAATAATAAAATAACAGATGATAATGAAGTAACATGTAAAACAAGTTTTTTTTTAATATATGTATATTAACGAGTAGGACTACTATACATGTACAAAATTATCTAGCTGTTTACTTTATTATTATATATATTTTTTTAATATAAAACCGATAGCTTTAAAGCTTATTTACTGGTTAGTTGTGGCAAAAAGCATAATATTAGTAAAAAGCACTTGTATAAAAGTGTCATGAGTGAAATTTTAGAATTTTGGTGTAGGTGCCTAGTGTAGGCTGATGATCATTCAATTTTGCACGCCACATTTTTCGTATTCACAGTTCTTTTCTGACTAATATTGAGCATTGCTTAATTTTACGTAATCAGATTTTTACATTATAATTTTTGATGTAAGGAAGAAGAACTATTATGGTGAATCCATATCTATTATGGTGTTTCCTTATCTGTATGAATTACAGTTTTACAGAAATTGTTATTTTAAATTATTTTTTTCCTTTCAGTTATAATTTCAGTGATGTATTATGTATAAGTAAAATTTTGTTTTTTGATATTTTATGTAATAATATTTTAAATACATATATAGTTGCTGCCAAATAATGGCAAGCTTAGAGTGACGATGATTACTATCCAGTGTTCATGTGTAGACGAAAGTTTGGTTTAATTAGGTTAGATTTAGGCTTAGGCGTAGGTTAGTTTTAAGTATAGGGTTTACAGGGGGAAGATAGGTTATTTTAGGGTAAAAGAGGGAGTAACTTCGCGTTACGGCGTAAAGAAAAAACAATAAATAAAATAAAAAATAAATTAAGGGGAAGTACAATAAACAGGACGAATCGTGGCGAATCGTGACCAGGGCATGGGAGGCAGCCTGATTGCAGATGATGCTTTGGTCCAGGACACAAGCAAGAGTCGGGGTACTTCCGATGAAGCATTTGGGCCCCTCTTAGGTTTCAGAGGTCGCGAGCGGGTGGGGGAGGGGCCCTCGAGCATTTTTAAATGCGCATGCCGCCCCTTTAGGCTAGGTGTAGGGCGGGAAGGGCCGCCTCTTGGAGGAGGAACGTGTCGACTTTCCACAAGCAGGGAGCCGCCGCGCTCTTAAGGATGCCAGGGGACCCCAAAGGGGGGCTCCACTGCAGAAGCCCAAACGGGAAGGATAGCAGGCAGGGGTAATCTGCTGCCACGACACCCAGGGCTGATGTTATCAGCCCTGGGCTGATAACAAAGGCGATTCCGACCGCCCCTGGGAGGGGAAGGGGGAAAGTGAGAGCCCCAGTGGGTGAGAGCCCCACACTGTCATCTGTGTGGGCAGATGTCGGCTGGTAGAGCTTCTTCCTCCTCCTACGCAAAACAAAAAAAAATGTTCATGTGAACATGTTCCTCGCAAGTAGTATTCCCTTTTACCAAATAACTGTTCTATCTTTTAACAAATGAACGCAACAATTTTGAAATAAAATACTATTGGCTAATTCTGGCTGAAAATTTAAAAAAATAATTATGGATGACAAAATATTATCTATTACACAGAAAATATTTCGATAAATGGTTATTACTGTAACTTTAATTATTTACTAGAAAATAAATTATCAATTTAATTCATCAGCTAGAACGCTCTCCTCGCTGTCATCACTGTCTTCAGTCTAATTGTCACTATTATCACTGTCGGTATATAAGAGATAATGAAAAATTCTGACAGAGAATCTATTAACGATCCAATATTCACCTTTGATTGTTTTAACTTCAGTCAGAAGAAGAGGAAGTTTTATTTTTTCTTTTGTTAGGTTTTGAACTTTCCTTTTTTCTGTTTAGCTTCCGGAACTACCGTAAGTTAATACTTAAGAGGATGAATGAGAATGATATGTATGAATGTGAAAAAAGCGTAGTCTTGTGCAATCTCAGGTCGACTTCTCCTGATAATTGTACCTTTACTAGGTACACTTCACATTAGTGTAAAACTTCTCAAAAGTGTGTATGAAGTGTAAAACTATCTTTACTAGGACTTGAATCTTAGAACTCTCAACTTCGAAATCAGCTGATTTGCGATGTCGCGATAACCACTATATTGGCCTAGTGGGCTTAAGTTTTGAACCTTTTTTTTTCCCCTCCCCTGGGCCGGACCTCCAATAAAGTATGGCACAGCCCATGAGAGGAGCAACTCACTCTAGTGGTATTCTAGAGTGTGGAAACATAGGAAGAAACCGGAAGGAAACAAGGTTTTTCCTCTTTATTAAAACAAAATCCAAATCATTCTTTTACTCAACGGGAACTCTTATTTTTATTTTACTTATTGGAAATCTTTCTTTTATTTTCTTTGACTTATCTGCAAATCTATCTTTTATTTTATTTACTTATCAGGGAAGGCAAGCCTTCCCCTATTTTGGCCCCAAGGCCGGGACCGGATCATTGTCTCTTTCACAGTCGTAACAACTTAATTGTTTGCGTATGTGTGTATGTATATGCTTATGTGTGTTCAAGCCGGAGTTTCAGGATTCCATGTGCGTCATCATCACTGCCCATCTCGCAAGCAAGAACGAACAGCGACTCAGCAGGAGGTTGTGCTTCCCCCCAACCCCTCCATGTCTGTGTATTTGTATAACAGTCGAAGGCTTGGGAGTCCTTGTGCGTCATCATCGCCGCCCATCCCCACAAGCAGGAACGCACGACGACTCTGCAGTAGGCTGTCCCTCCCCTCCAGCACTGCCGAATCCACAGGATGTCCATGTCACACGCCACCTGGAGAGCTTCCAGATCCTGAACACAAGCTTAGTCCAGGACACAAGCAAGAGTATACTTGGTCGGGGTACTCCCGATGAAGCATTCGGGCCCCTCCTCCCTTAGCTTGATCACTAAGCCAGTTAGCGGTTTCCTAGTATCTGAGACGCCTGTCCTCGACCTCCTTCTGTTTAATGACAAGCCTGGCATATTTCTCGATCTTCACCCAATTTTGTAAGGACTCAAGCATAAATTGGATCAAATCATCTGGCGAGACACCCTCAATGCCTAATATCCACCTCCGGTTCATCCATTTGAGATAATCGAAGAAAAAATGCTCTACGGTGTCTTCTGTAGGGCAGTAAACGATCCGCGGAGAATCCCAACGTCAGAAACGGTGCAGATTGCCGTTAGTGCAACCGTTGCCTGTCAATAACTGGGCAACAAAGTAGGCCACCTCTCCGTGTTTTCTGGTTGACCACTTGTACAGGTCTGTTATGAGGCGTGTAGTCCAGGCAGCTTTAGGTCCCGTGCGCCATCTATCTCTCCATTCAGCATTAATCATTAATTTGGCCTCTTTCTGACCAACGCCCACGTAACGAAGAGAACGTTTTCTGATTAATAAATCAATAGGAGCCTCGCCCGCTAGTACACATAGATAGTGCCTCGTAGCTCGTAGTTCTATAAGGTTTTCTATATAGGTTTTGAACCTGAGTACTGGAAATGCCAGTACTTTCTCTTCAGCCCATCTCAAATAATTTTTAATATTCATACTATCATGGTAATTGCCACTTTTTGATAGGCTAATTTGTAAACATTGCATTTGGAATAAAGCCCGTTTCACCTCTGGCGTAAGTTACAATTAAATGTTCACATATATTTATTGGTAAATGAAGTCCTCGCTATTGTCGTCAGGTTATGACTTGCCGTTGAATGAGATAAAACATAAGATTCATTTATCAATACGATTGAAGGTTATATTTTCTAAAATCACTGATTGGCTGAAAATATTAAATCCTATTCTACCTAACATCATGTATTTCAATTAAACTTCTCCTTTCGTTTTTTTTTGCGCCACTTAAAACCTATTCTTACAAAATTCATGTTAAACTAATTTCATTAACGTTAAAATCTATTTTAATTGTCAATTTTTTATACTTTAACTGTTGGCAGTTCCCCTATCTTTGAATGAAATTCATTCATAATTCACCTAACCACATCTTCATCTAACTGGTGTGGAACGTTTCTCTTTTTCCTAGAATAAAGTTCTATTTTTTGTTTTCTTAGGTATTGAACCTCTCTCTTTATCTGTTTAGCCTCCGGAACTACCGTAAGGTATTACTTCAGAGGATGAATGAGGATGATGTGTA
>JAAAKQ030144272.1:0-54230 GCA_010016005.3 Zanna intricata
GTGTGTGTGTGTGTGTGTGTGTGTGTGTGTGTGTGTGTGTGTGTGTGTGTGTGTGTGTGTGTGTGCGCGCGCGCGTATGTGTGGTGTGTGTAGGTATGCGTTCATTTGTAATTTTTTTTTTTTGAAAATGGACTGGCATCCGGACGTGTCAGACACGTGCACGCAGTTAGGAAGCCTAATCAAAAGCTTAACATTTCTGCCAGTTCCCCTTAATCGTGCCTTTTGTCCACAGCTTACATTTTTTAACACGCTCTTTCACACCTCCCATTCATATTTCGCTTTTGACGTCTATAACAAGCCGCAAAAATATATTTGGTGAAATAAGCGAGATGAAATACCAAATTTAAAAATTAATTTCTTCTTAAAAATTATTTTCTAGGACAAAGTACTAAAAGTACTACTAAACAAAGTACTAGTAGTATGAACTAAAAAAAAAAAAAATTATGACTCAAAAAATTCTGTTTAATTCTTTTTTGTTTCATTTATAAAAACAATGAAACGAACAATACAGTTATCTTATGTTATTTATTATTCAATGGTATATTGTTTTTTCTTTTAATTGTAATACAACAGAAACACGTGTTTTAGTAAAATTTGAAATAAAAATTAATAACTTTGATGATAGTCTCTTAATCAGTGTTTAATACAACATATATTTCACATACTGGGTATAAGACTAGGCATATAATAATAAAACATTTTTAAGTTATAAGTAGTATCAAACTTCCAATAAAGAGGTTTTATACATATATATAATTAATTAATAAAAGGTCTATGTATATTAATTTTTATTATACTTTTGGTCTATTTCCAAAAAAAAAAATTTCATGTAGAGTATTTATCAAATTGTATCTAGCTATTGATTTTTGGATTTTATAAATCAAAGGGAACAAAAAATGGCGATTTTCATTTTATTTTACTTCTGTTCGCCATTTGTGTTCTTTTAAATAAAAGATTTACGATTTATTCGTATATCCTTTTGCCTAATCATTAAATGAACTATTACACTTGAATATTACACTACAATTTTTAATATATTAAATTTAAGAAATTATTAGTTTTTTTCAAGTTTATTTTATTTACTAATAATATAGCCTTCCGTAGTAAACAACGTGAATCTTATTTTCTTTAAATTGGTTGAAAAATTACCGAATTAGTGCAGAAAACGGATGATTTTTGTGAACTTTATCACTTCACCTGTTAAATGAATTGGTTTTTATAACGCTTATATTGTAGTGGTTCGTAAAAAAAAGTATATTTGCAATTGTAATTATGTAAAAATGGGTCGAAACGATAAAGAAATACATTACCGTGTAAGAATATATTTACCAATAAGTCGGAATCGTAAATTTAAACATTTATTGGTTTTTTTTTTTGGATCCACTTTTCTACCTCCGTTCCGTAGATCTGTAAGCTAAGAAAAGAGCTGAACTAATCGATCTATTTTTATAAAATCGTGTTAAAATCTTAAAAGTCTATCGTTTGGTCGAAGACTACCCAAGATAAGTTTCCTACTGTTCTTCACCCTGTTTCTCACTGTTAAGGTTGTTTCACAATTTTCCCACTGTTTTAATATGTAACTGGCGCTCAGTGGTTATAATACCAAAAATAGAAAGGACCATCTCTAGAGAGACAGTCCATATAGATGCCTATCATAAATAAAAATAGGAGACTCTGGACTCTCAACAAAATATTTATACCTCATTCGGTTAACCTAGACAGGTGTGGAGTATACAGCATTATGGCTTAGCAAACTCCCTTATAAATAATTCTCATGGTTCTAAAATTTAGCCTCCAATCGGAGTGAACTGTTCTCCAAGTTCAAAAAAAGCATCACACACCTTTTTCATATAATATGTGCTCCTTGAATTGAAGATTCTCATCAAGGATAATACATAAACACTTTTTCCGCGAGACATGTCTGATTGAATAACCTGCCATTGATACACGAGGTTGCCGTCTAACAGTCAATTTCTCTTTGAGAAATATCATCGTTGTTTTTTCTGAGCTGAATATTATCTGATTTTGCGAACTGCTTCACTGGAACATTTTGCAAGCCTGTGCTGTCCTAAACTCGACCTCATTCCTCGAATTTCCTTTAATCAGAAAAATACCACCATCCGCATACGTGATGATGGTCCACTAAGTAACTTCAACCAATCCAAGAATCGAATTCAGCAACACAGAGTAGGGGTTTCCAAAAAACTACCCTGCGAGAGACTATAGATAATGTCTTTATTACTTTCGAGACGCTGTCTCGAAGAACAACGTCTCAATTGATGAAAAATCTATTTAACATATTAAGCTCATTCTGTGTACAGTCACACTTTTGCAGTTGGAACAGGACATTGAAAACTCTACCCGATACATACCCACACTTCAACCTTAAGAATATCATCTTCACCGTCTCGGCCCGGGCGAAAACTATACTGATCATCCTTCCAAAACTTTATAAAATTCAACCAGTTACTAATTCGAAGATAGAAAACCTCAAAAACCTTTCCATAAGTAAACCTTACCTTAAAAGCCTCTAAGAGGAGCCTCATTACTACCCTTAAGCAACAATGAACACCTTTTTTTTTCGACAAACAGGAATATAAGCAGCAATGACTATCTAAAATTAATATTCAATTAAAAATTCCATTAAAATTACCAACACAATTACGATAGAACGAACTAGGAACTCCACTGTATTTTCTTCGAAGCCGGAGGCTTTATTCCTACTAGATAATTACCTGATGTACTGTAAATTACTTGACATAAATCTGCTTCAATAAAGTCTACAATAAAATCAGAGCGAAAAGCTGAAACTTTCTGTCGAATTCTCAGAAGAAATTCGAATTTTCAATAGTCACAATATCATCCGGTAGTCACAATAAATCATTCGAAAGAATATTTGAAATCACAGGTTCAAATATTGGAAAAAACCCTATGCTAGGAGAAAAGAACCGAAAAAAGGACATTTTTCATATGCTGATTCTTTAGACCTTTAAACACAACACCACCAGTGATTCTTCTTTCCTTTCTATCAAACAAAAGAACAGAAAAATTCCTTTTAGATAGTCTCATCAAATGAAAACATTCAAACCTATACCTTCGATAGTCATCTACCAAAACTTCTCGGCATCCAGGATCACACTCTCTTTGAGGAGCTTTTTTGAAAAAGTATAACTCTTTACTCAACCAAGGGACATTCTCTCCCAATCCGAACAACGGGTACAACTTTTCAGGACTCGGAGTCAATCAGAGAGAATATTATTAACAAACTTAGAGTAGTCCGCTTTCCTCCGCAGTCAGCTGCCATGCTGAATAAGGACATTGCCCCTAGAAGAAACTTGCAACTTACTAACAAACTCTAGCATAATTGAGTTTCATTAGAACAATCGTCTACAACTGACCGAGCATCAAGAATTACAGAAATATTTATTTCTGCAGTAGTCAATATTTATTCCGCCAAACACTCTTCTTCCGTCTACCATTCAATCATTTGTTGCTAAATCACTGAAAATATTGAAATCCTCTAATCGATGCTGCAGTTACAATACCACATCAGCACTTAGCACTATAGGACAGTTACCAACAAGACCAAAAAAATATCCAGGTCTAGCTATTCAATGCCCAGTGCCTTTCTCGGTGCCATTCGAGAAAATAATCGGTCTATATCAATGGGACCCACTGCCCGTACGTCAGGAAATGGTGGTTCATCCGCCCTGAAATGGTTTTGGCCGGTAACATGATTTCGCATGCTACCAGAGGCTGCTCTTTTGAATTGGCAACTCGCGTGTAGAGTCTTGCCAACTCTTGCGTTTGGCTTCCTTGATGGCATGATATATTTTCCTCGAACAATACGGTATATCTGGTGATATTCCGCGCGTGCATTTTCGATGGTACTGCAGCGCTAGTACCGTTTCCTAGCAGAAGTAATTCTAGCGAGCAGCACGCTAAGGACATAGGATCACCACCTTTTTCCAACTTTCCGCTTGTGGTAAAAGGCGGCTGTCCAGAAGCAGCGGTCATGATATGGCTCTAGGCACTCTTAGATCAGCGGATTGGACGCCACACAATACTCTGACCATTGGTCTAGACCGTCGAAGGGCTTCGTCGCAACCAGTCTTAATGGCCGGACAAATCGTTCAACCATCAATTCTACCTCCTTCCTGTGCTCCATGCACCACTCCAATCCCTGTAATAAGCTATGCACTCGCGAAACTCACGCCGCAGTGTGTTCTGATCCAGGCTCCTTAGGTTACAGCGATCCGAATCTGGAGTTCTTAGACCACCTCCGTAAGCAATCTCATAGGTTGTAAGCCTGTGATCGCTCACACTGGCCTCTGGCCAGACAGTCAACTATTTGTACATCTCAACAGGATTACCCGTCACCAAAGTGACTTTGATGTAACTTTCTCCCAGTTTGCAAGAGAAAGTCGGCAGTAGTTCTGCATTTTTAATCAAGTAAAGATTCCTGGCTTTTACGAACGTTCGATACCAGCGCTTCTAGAGTCAGTGAGTCGTGATCCCCAGGTGGAACAATTGTCGTTCAGCTAGCTTAGAGGCAAGCACCTCAAATCTATTCGTCAACCCCGGAATGTTTTTTTAAACTCATTAAGCGTCGGGATCATTCGTGTGAGACCCCCTACAGAAGCTCTTCTAGGATTTTCAAGAAACCGTTCCAAATGCTCATATTGTATCTTAAATCGTGCTTGTAGAAAGACAGAACTACAAGTCCTGCCACAAGCCTTAACCATAGATATCATACTACTTTTAGTGCGCGGGTGGACGTACTTGCAGGACTAAAATGGCTCTCATCATCGGAGGACGGAAACATTCTACCCTCCTCTCCCAACGAACTCTTCATTTCTAATTTTATTTCTCAATTATCTCAATTTTTAAACTGCCATAACCCCATAACGTAATTTTACACCTATGTTTTTATTTGATTCATTTTTCTTTGTTTTGGTTGCAATACTTATAAAGTACGTATTGCTAGGTCTGAACTTGTAAATGTAAAGCCCGGAACCTTTTAGAAATTGGACCTCTTAAGTGGCTGATTAATAGTAAATGATTAAGTGGCAGCGATTAATAGTGAAAACAATATGAGCTATACTCATATAATAATGCTGATTTATCTAATTCCATCTATAGTAAAAACACCAAATGAAAAAAAAAATTGTTATAACATTGTTCATCATTAGGGATATTCACTCCTTTCAAAGGTTATTTCCATCCAGAAGAGCAGTTAAACTAGAAAATAAATTTGGTGTTTGTGAAAATAGCTTTCAAAATAACAAATTGTTGGATGAACCATTAGCAAAACTATGATTTATAATTAATTTTATTAGCTCTATGAAGGGAATGTGCATTATAAACTACCACACATTGTTATGATTATTTTGGTAGGAGGTCAAATACGTGAAACTAAGTCATCATACATATTAAAATGAAAAATCATACAACATATGTGATAAGTATCCTAAGCTATACATTTAAGTAATAACTAGGTATGAACTCCTTCATTATTTTTCCTACTGTCAATTATAAATTTGCACATTATCATGATACAACACATCACACTACTGGAAATTTAGATGACAATATTTGGTTTAAAATTAATATCTACAACTACTCATCATGACCTATAAACATCATTTTATTACCAGAAAACAATCCCGACAAATATCGCAACTTTTAAGAAAAAGAGCGTAAACCATAATTAAGTTAATATTATGATTTTTGTTGGGAAATATAAATATTTTTCTTATTTTTTGAATATACTTTCGAAAGTAAAACAATTTCATCAATAAATATTTCCCATTAGGAAAAGGTTTTTTATCACTAATAGAACAGATGGCGACGTACGCGTTACGAAGAGAAATAATAAATTCTGATACAAAACACTATACTTCATCATGTTACGTATCAGTAAGAAAATCAAATAAATTTTACTAGTTGAAAAGTAAGGTAAATAATTATTACAAATTGTATCCCAATTAGATTAGTACAAAGTAGAAAAAATACTTATAAATTGTAAAAGAGAAAATTAAAAATCCTAATAAAATTCTAGTAAGTTTTATAGTGCCCACAAATAATTGAGAGTTAGTATAATTGAGTTTAATTACTTTATTAAGTATTTAGATGCATGTTTAATCATTCTGTTGAAATTATTGAACCATTTAGAACAGACGCTTATTAGATTAAACAAGCCAAATACAGAAATAGATAAGTAGAAATTGCTGAACTAGTAAAGGAAAAGCGATTGAACGGAAGAGAGAGTAAGGGAGTAAGAGAGAGTAAGAGTTAACAACGGTTGGCTTGAGCTCTGCTCTACCTTACCAAATAGCAAAAAAGCTAACCATTCATCACTAATTAAAACATTATTGATGTTGTGAAAGAAACATATCGTTCACAGAAAATTATGTGAACTGTAAAGTGAGTTTCTATGATATCACGGAGTTGTTTTAAAGTTTAAAAAGATAATTAATATTTTATTGAAGGAAAAAATTATTTAATGAAATTAATTTTTACATTACGTTGGGAAAATTAGGTGTAATATTAATTGAGAAAACAAATATTCTATATTAATTTTCTAAAGCAACTGTTGACACAGATTGAATGTGATAAGGGTGCAGCGATTAATATCCATACAAAACCCATTTAATGTCTTGTTATTTTTTATAACATCTAGAATAACATTTTTAATTTATTTTACTGAGTAATTTAATAACTATATAACAATCCTGTTATTTTTTCCGTAACAAGAAAACCTTCATCATAATATAGAAAATTAATTTCTAATAACATTTCTACTTGTCTATCTATGATAAGGTAGAAAATTCTTCAGTACAACTAACATTTTATTTTACAACGTATTTTCATAATCTATAAATTAAAATAAAATTATCAATTTAACGTAAATAACTGATTCTGTTTTTTGTACTTCTCAGTAGACAGCATTAGAACTACTGACTTGAATTTTTATAAGTTCTAGAATGTTATGAAGTTATGAAGTGTATTTCAAAGGTGGTTTTTGTTTGAACTAGAGATAAGAGGAAAATAAAAAAAAATAAAAAAATTAACTTACTTAGGATTCTGTGGATAAGTAGGCAATTTATAATATCCCTCCTATTATCAATTTGTGCGAATAAATATGCAAATATACCCCGTTCAATACGCGAATAAATCTAAGTTCAATCAGAATAACTAACATTTTTTATATGATACACCTACAAAAACGATATGAAAGGATCAGGATATATTTTAATGTACAACCGATTACGTGAACTAATTTTAACATACCGAACTTCGGATTATTTCGCCACCATCAGTAAACAGTGTCTTAAAATAGACTCTCAGGAAGCCGTTCGACATCGCATCAAGAATTCACCATTCTGCACGATCTGGTGGACTGTTCTAATGTCTGACGTACACCAACAGGAGACAAAGTGGGAAACACGTAAAGAAGATTAAAGGAAGGAATTCTGTAGTGAAAACGAGGAAGGTAATATTTATTTATCTTACCCAGCCGGTAGGTCTCATTTAGATGCGATTTAGTTCCAACTTTGTTGTTACATTTCTATTTTATGTCATATATATTTTAAAGGTAGTTATACTTTATTCCATTAATATTTAATAAAAATTACCAAAAAATGTTACCGAGAATACTAGACTACTCTAGTAATTCTCAAGTATTCTGTATATTGAAATTTCAAATTTTACTTAAAATACACCATAACATAGTAATTGATCTCGTCTTTCCTATCTTTCGAATTTTAGTACAGTTTAAAAAAAAGGAAAAATTATAATATGATCGTATTAGATATTATACTATCCCACCCGTAATTTGTATCGGATCATTAAACTTATTTTCTGCCATTTTTATTTACGCTTCGTGCAAGGAAATATTGTAATCGCGAAAATTTTATGTTTTCAGATATCAATGGAAAATCGATTTTAATCATCCCTGAATCCATTCTGACTAGTTTTGGGGCTGCATCTGTACGTACGAACTTATATGGCGTAACTCAAAGACGATTTGCCGGATAATGTTGAAATTTTGGAATTAGGACTGTTGTAACATCAAGTTGTGCACTTCTCCTTTTCATTGCAATCTCAATGTGTCGAATCCCAAAATGAAAAGAAGAATTGGCAAAAAATCCAAAATGAAAAGAAAATTTGGATTTTGGACTTCATCCTAACTGCAGTAATAATCCCTCATTGAGAGCTTTACAACGATATATCACAAGTGTTACTTATTTTCAGTGGTTTCAGAGTAGTAACCAAATAAAATTTTAATTTCTAAAATTAGTTCAAAACCGACATCCCCTTTTCTTTTTTTTTTTTTTTTTTAACTTTTTTTAATTAGATATATTGATTTATTAATAATTATTAATCTCTGATTGTAAAAAAAAAATATTTACAATAAATAATAATTCAATAATAATAAAAAATATCAGAAGTTTTTAATGAAATAAAATTTTATTTAGTTTTCATTTTTTTTTTAAATTTGTACATGAAATTTACTAGGAATTCTTGTATTGTCTACATCAGGTTTTTTAGTTTCATAAAAATATTATAAAAGATTTTTTTTTTCAAATAATATTTATTTACTTTTAATTAAGTTTAAATTTTGAGTTTACAAAGAATTCACATTTGAAATGATTACTAAAAAAAAAAAAAACAAAAAAAAAAAAACACCAACTTAAGCGATATTTATTCATGGTAATATTATTCTCTTTAGTAATAGGGTCATTAAAATATGATGATAATTTGTGTATTCTAATTTAATATTAAAATTATCATTTAAACAAATTTTGTATTAAAGAAGAACAAATAAAAAAAAATAGTTAAAAAAAATACAGTTTTCTCGACTTCGCTACGTTAATTTTAAGAATCACTAAACATTTATCTGTGCAAAAAAACTGGTCTTCTTTCTCATAAATAAAAATAAAGTTAAACATTTTTGATTGTGTTAGTTACATTGCAGAGTCGACAACTTTTTGATACTTGTATTCTTTGTTAGACAAGAAGAGGAGTTTTATGTCTAGTAGTTGAAAACTTTCCCCAATTGTGACGTAGCTGGTTGAAGCTTTTTAGTAACTAAGTTTCTTGGTTTGGGAAACGGCCAAACTATTTTTACTAGCTTTACTATTGTGTAATCTGTAAAAACACCACAATAAAGGAAATGTTTTCAAATATTTTATTTAAAAATTTAAATAGATAAAAATTATTTAATTTAAAATATCACTTAATTTTTAATAAATCTCTATTAGTATCTTAATCACGTGAGAGAATAAATGTATGTGAGAACATAGTTCATATAAACCATACATAGCACCCAATATCGATTTATCTAGCTGCTAATTTGGTGAAGCATGAACTCTCTTGGCTGCAACAAGAGAGTAAAAAGTAGTAGTAATATTATACTGCCTCGCAAGAGCAACTTCTTGAAAGATACAGATGGTAATGTTATTTTATGTTATGTTCTATATTATTAATACCCTTATTTTACATTTATAATGCCACTATTTTTTGTTTATGCATCAAAGTGCGTTTATTAATATACAAACATTTGAATTGCACTATACCACCAACATGTCTTATTATAAATGTTTTACACGAAGGTCATACTGAAATACACAAAAATACTTTGATATAGAAGGTTATTCGGAGAGTAATTAAAATAAAATACATACGCATGTTAGCTGAAAGTAGAGAGATGATCATTTAAGTTCAGACTGGTTGCGGAATGTCAGGAATGTTAGATGGATTTGTTTGTACCCAAAACCCATCAACAACAAAACCCTTCTAAGCTATGTTCTGGCCTTCGTTGGTAATACTATTTTCGTGTACGTTTTTGAACCACGAAAAAATGCAAAATAGTTTTGAGCAACACTTTGCCATCAAATTCTGTATGAAGTTCGCAAAAGTCATTAAGTAACAGTTCAAATACGAATGTCAGCTTATGAAAAAGGTTCCCTTTGTCAACACATGGCTTTCAAAGAGGACTATGATAATGTTAAGATGAAGATCCCATTCTGACTGTCCTTTCATTAGAATTTAATGACAGTCTGAGTCAAGTGATGTCAGTATAAAGCATCGACCAGTGAACACACGACCAAAGAATGATTACAAAAGAGGCAGGACAGGTTAAAAAAATTCGTCTATGATAGTGGTTCTGGAGGAATGCGACTCATGGCCTTAGATTTTCTCTAATAGCACTGCGAAGTATTACGTAATTTTTAAAAATTTATTTTAATTTTCAATTCAATATTAGAAAACGAGATATCTACTGAGCTGGTGGAAATTAATTAATGTTTGTGGAAGCATTTGTAAATTGTTACTAGTAGGTACGATACTAATCTTTCCATTTTTTAGTAATTTTGTGAATTTTCTCATATTTTGTTACTGTATATAAATAAAATAAGAATAAATAAAATAAATATCAGTTCACTTAGTTTTAGTGATAAATTATTTTTCGAAAATTGGATCAACTGAGTAATGTGATCAAGTCAAGTAAAGTTTTGGAAGTACTTTTTCTAGTACACATTTTTAAAAAAGGATTGACTGGCATTTATTATAACAATGAGCATTGCAAGAGAAAAAAGAGGACACCTGAGTAACTAGTGGCAAGCTATTTGACCTTCGATTTTATGTCGACGGAAGTGAATGTTAAAGAGATGGTACAATTTGTTCTGCACATAAATGTTTTGGCACCAGATTGTATAGTATCAAGTAAAAATGCCATTTACAAAACACTCACCCCAACGTAGTTAGTAAATCTCGTCTCTACTTCAAGAGATTTGAAAGCTAAAAGATTTAAATCAACAGGAAGCTAAAAGAGTTAAATCAACAAAAAGTTAGTTTTTACAAGTAGAGGTCAACAACAAGTGTAAAGCAATGCTTTGATAGCTCTTACAAGTCAGTAATTAGAATCGAAAAATGTAAGAAGCCCTGGGGCTTCTTACATTTTTCCGCAATAGGCTGGCCTATTGCGGAAGAACTCATTAAACTCAATAGTGACAAATATTCTCATTTGATTTGCTATATATGGTTTGAAAATGACAATAAGTTTGTAGATGACATTCTCTTCATTAAAATGTTACTGCTAGTGCAAAGGCTCGAGACTTATTCAAGATTCTTGATAATATTACATTCAAAAACAGTTTGGAATGGATGAATAGTGCTGGTGTCTGAAGTGTCTGGTTTGATGTTACTGACATTTACACTGTGACTATGTGTGTAAATTTTATTTTTCTCATAAAGGAGAAGCACAAGTATACCGATCAATTAGTGAATTAAATTTTTTTGGAAAAAGTAACGTAATATTTAAGTGACATTTTTGGAAAGTTGAATGGTCTGAATCTCTCCATGCAGGAAAACCATGAACATTTTAATGTAGAATGAGAAAATTTTAACTTTTACTAAACAGCTATGAAAAGATAAATGAATGAAGGCGAAGGCAAGGAATGTTTATTCTTGTTCCAACAATTTTTGACATATAATGTCAAAAATTTGATTTTTTTTCGATGTATAAAATCCTTTTTTAAAGAACACTTATCATACTTATCATCTGTTTTGAGAAATATTTTCAGTATGAAAATATTCGTAATTTACTTGGATTCAAGATCTATTAAATATCACTATTCCATCTGAATTTACTGCTGCAAAAGAAGAGAATCTGAGTTATCTTGACATTACAATAAAAAACAAATTTAGCAACATGGAATTAACTGAATTTTGGATTTCAATAATACATGAATAACTACTAATTGGTAAAGTCCTGATAATTTCAATTCTATTTGTGTAATACTGGGCTTTTATCATTGGCTAAGATAAATCTAAGCATCGGGCGAAAATCAATGTGGAGGAAATTAGATTATGTCCAGTTTTTCCAGGATTTTGGAAAATTTGCAGGAATTAAGAGGCTCATTCATCTTACTAATTACTATAATTAGTTGAGTCTGCTAAATTTCATTTTTTAGAACCAACGGACGTGACGAAGAAACTCGATTCCCGTGACCTGGAGGATTTCAAAGGGGTACTGGACAAAGAGTGGCCAGCCTAGCCTTTGTTAAGGTCAGACAAGCCAAGGGTCTACCACCACCAGAAGACAAGGTTGGAATGGTGTATATACTTGATGTCATACACTCAGACAGGAAGACGCTTGATGAGCATCTGCAGAAAGCTGCTCCGGGGCTCACAAGCTGGTTGCAGAGTCCGGAGGCTATCTCGGGAAAGGCGGTCATGGACACCACTGTATTTTCCTTACTTGATGGAGACCATAAGATGAATGGCAACAAGTGGGTCGTGTTCGCGGAAGGAATGACAGCTGCAGACAACATTCTTGCGGGTCTGGACAAGGTGACTGAAACATACAACGACGAATTGGTTATAATAAACCTACAGTTTACCTACAGTCTGGTAAACGTTACCAAGAAGACGGCGGAGTACTGGGCTAAACACAGCAACCTCTATGTTATGGTATACTTCACAGACAACAAGCAGAAGCAAGCCCCAACCCTGAAAGCCTCAACCGTAGTGCTGCGACAGCAGGGCTTATCATCCGGTTGTTGATACAACCAGATGAGGGCGATCCGGTTCTTGCTACAAGTGCGGGGAGGAGGGACACCTAAGGGCTACCTATACTGGCCCGACGAAGTCTTTTAACTGTGGAAAGGAGCACAGAACTGGAAGCATGAACTGTACTAAATAATGGTACAGTTTCTGCAAATCAACACCAAACGGAGTCGTGCAGTGTAGGACCTCACGTGAGATGCGGCAGTCGAAAACAATATGACATAATTATCATATCTGAATCCAATCAGAGATGAATCTTCGGGCGACTGGTTGGTGAGTGACAGGAAGGATGTGGTGATAGGCTTGGTGTCGGGAGACATCGCGGTTGAGGGAATAACTGTCAGAGAAAGCTTTGTGGTTGCGGAGTTGACGGACATCGTAGTGTCGTTGTTTCGCCCGGCGGTGTCCTTTGTTTAGTGGTGTACAGCCTCTCTTTATGTGTTTAGCCTCCGGAACTATCGTAAGGTATTACTTCAGATGATGAATGAGGATGATGTGTATAAATGTGAATTTAGTGTAGTCTTGTACAATCTCAGATCGACCACTTCTGAGAACTGTGGTTAATTGAAACCCCACCACCAAAGAAGGTATCCACGATCTAGTTTTCAAATCCATATAAAAATAACTATCTTTACTAGAACCTAAACCATTGAACTTCGAAATCAGCTGATTTGCTATGTCCCGTTAACCACTAGACCAGCCCGATGGTGGTGCGCGCCCTAGCGGACCGTCATCCCTATCTGGTCCTTGACGTTCTCAACGAGGCCTTGCGGACAGCAGACTTCCCGGAATGCTGGATGCAAGGACGATTGGTGCTATTACCTAATCGAATACAGAACGGCAGATCCCTCTCCCTCATCAACACGATTGATAAAATCTACTAGCGTATGCTTGCCAAGAGGATTGAATTAGAACTGGATGCAACAGCAAGACTCTCGGCAATTCAATATGGCTTCCAGAGGGGTATATCAGTAGTAGACGCCATCAAACACGTCAAGGACTGGGCCATCACCACAGCTGCGGGCACACGGCGAACCAGACAGATACCACTACTGGTTCTTCTAGACGTCTAGAACGCATTCAACAGCGACCCCTGGAGAGAGGTGGCCAGGGTGGTGAGTAATTACCTCCTGGCGGCGATACACATTATCTTAACCACTGATATAGAAGAGGGCCCTGTTGAATTCCCCACATATGGGGGCGTACCGCAGGGCTCGTTCTTAGGACCACTTATCTGGAACATCGCATACGATGGACTGCTGCAAATATACTATCTAGCCAGCGTGCAGCAGGTCGCGGACGACCTAGCTCTGTTGGTTTCTGGACGTATGGAAGAACAAGCCGAGGATGCCGCCAACCAGGCGGTGGAAATAGTGAATGGCTGGTTTCATCTCCGAGGAATTCTACTGGCGCTGCAGAAGACTGTGATGGTCCCATCGTTGGACGGCGGCAGCTGAGAAGACTATGGATATGGGTCGAAGGCCGAACCATCGAGGAAACCAGAAATGCCTCATGGTGTGTTTTGATTGGTCTGGCATGTTTGCCACTCACATTAGATAGTAAACGTTTGGGAAATGGAAATAATGTACGTTATTTATTTTTAAATTCCGTTTACTTCTGGACAAGTTGCACCCAAAGAACCTGCAAAATTCAGCTTACACAAAAGGTATGGAGGAAATATGGTTCGTTTAAGGAAACTTTTTTATATCTATATTTCACTCGCTACATATCTCAAGTGATGCTATGGTTAAATACAAAATGGAAAATCATTCAGGAAAATAACTTCCTTGAGAGTTGAAAATATCCATACAATTTTTAATTCATATTTTATGAATTAATGTGTAAAAATTACGTTTGAAATTACTGATGGATAAAATTATGAATCTCTAATCACAAAATAATTTTCAAATCAACACTTAACTTAGTAGTAACGCAGTACAATTACAAAGAAGTAATAACACCATTGTAATATTATTTTAAATAAAACTGGAAGTAAACTATTTAGTATCAGATTAGTATATTTAAAACCGTTTTATGAATCTTTGAAATTGAAAAAAAAAATATATTTTCAATGTTTTAAAAGTATTTTGGTACAGAATAGTAAAGATAATATCTAATAAAAAATAAAAGAAAGAGATGAAATCTTCGAAGAAAAGATCGGTCCTTTAAAGCAGAAAATACTTTGTTCGCAAAGATGGTTTAGAGAAGAAACATTTTTAACGTTAATAGCCGCTTGAAGATGCAATAAATCGGGCTAAGAGACAGGCAGCCAGCAAACAGGCGTTCTACTCAAATGAGCTGCCGACAAGATGCATGGCCTTGCTCGTTCTCAACACAGCCATTTGCATCTTATTCAATTAAAAATTCCTAAAAGAACCGAGTTCCCAACCCCTAATTCTTTTTAAAGTTTAGAATTATTCATCCTTCATGTTTTAGCAAGTAAATCGTTTGTTAGAACTGTTAGAAAGCAGAACTTAGTATATTCTCATGAAAAGTACAGCAAAAAGAAAATTAAATTTTACTTACAACTTGTTGCTGTTACGTAAATTATTAAAAAAAGATTAAAAAAATAAATAAAATTTGTATCTGAATTGTGTACTACAATTCTAATCTTTATTATATTATTTCATGTTCAACTATTTAAAGATGATAAAACAACGTTAACCTATTACAATGACATAGGAAAACTTCTTTTTAATTATCATATTAATGAAGAAATTATGACTAGATAATTAAATAATTATTTTTTTATACTGATATTTCATAAAACTAAAACTATTAAATGTTTTTCCGATCTTTAGCATTATTTTTTAATGACCCCATTATTAGAAAGACAATAATTATTTTTTAAAGCTTTTTAAAGTTTGAAGTTCTTAAAGTGTTTGAACATTGTATCAGTTGTTATAAATGTAATAAATGATAAAAAACTGATTAAATTAATAAAATATTTACTTAATCTGAATTATTGCAAGTAACACTACATATTATCAATCTAAAAAGTAATTACTATGATGCATTGGTGTTTCGATTTAGTTGATTGTAAAAAAATTGAGAAAATTTATGATAATTATCGAAAAAGTGAAAGAGAAAGAATTTTGCATTTCAAAAAAAAAAAAATATTCAATATTCAATATAAATATGATGCTTTAAAAATAAAATTTTATTTAGCTTAACCTGCCTATATTCTTATCGGTGAACTATTTAAAAGAATATTTATGTTTTCATGGTTAAAAGAAATATACAAAAAAAAAAAATTATAAAACCAATTAATTCTCTTCTTAATACACATTAAAAATTTATAGCAAAATATAAAATATTTTAGCATTATGCAATAAAAACGTAATATACTATAGAATAAAATTTCGACTCTGTTACGTCAAAGGAGATTCCTTAATAATAACAAGTTCAGATTGCGATTTATTGAATATCACTTGAAATGTAGAAAAGAGGAGAATAAGTGTGAATTGTTAAAAGTGGGTGCCAAGAAGTGTGCTTGTATACACACTTTCACACGTGTTTTGGGTGGGTCTATGTGTGTGTTTTAAGCTCGCGTGTGTATGAGAAAGTGATGCTTGTGTATGAAGTGTGGAGACGAAGTCGATGCTAAAAGGGTATTAAATAAAGATGCCGAGTAGAAGAAATATATCAAGAGATGTAAAATATTTTAGTAGTCAGTATATTACTATAATTCTTTATTCACTCTCCATAATAACATTATTTATATAGCTAAAACACTATCTATACATTAACAGATTTTGTGAATAGAGAGTTAAAACTTACGGCCAATTTATTAATAAAAACAAGGAAGGAATAACCAACCAAAATAATACTAATGAAATTTTTCCAATTTCATTATTAAATAAACATAGAAACTATTAAAATGTAAAATATTAATACGCCTACTGATTTAAATAATATTTTGCAAATAATTATAAAATATCAAAAATTTAAATTTACACATCAAACACTACTTGAATGTTAAGATAAATAGCATAAGTAAATATGCTATATAAATTTCAAAAACATTTACACAAAAACAAATATCTTATTTTGGTGTGTTCTAGATTCGACCAGGATACTGAGAGATTAATAAAAACTAAAAATTTCTTATAAACACATATTATAACTACAAACATATTAATAAAAATAAATAATAAAATAATAATAGTAATAATAATGACAATGAGTATAACAAATAAAATAGTAATTCGAATAAAAAGGACAAGATTAAAAACAGTTTTATACATTTTTTTTAATATTAATTATTTTGCTAAAGTTTACAAATTTCTGTACTCTGTCAACTTTCTTTAGAAAGTTGGAATCTCTAGGTGATCATTTTTTCAAATTATAGAAATTGTAAGTATTACTTAAAAATCTTTCAGATATTTCATGTTATTCTGTTCACAAAGATTTAAAAATTAACTTGTTTTGATTATATTCTATTAGTTTTTCTAAACAATACGCAACAAAGAAGAGGAATATTTATATATTTTCAACACTGCTTAATAGTTGGATCATACAAAGTTAAAAATATAAGAAGTTAAATTAACAAACAACAGATAAATAAATATTTATGTATCTTCAAAATTGTGTGTGTGTGTATATATATATATATATATATATATATGTGTGTGTGTGTGTGTGTGTGTGCAAGCGCGTTGCACGTGTATACAGATTACCTTAATAAACAGAGCTATAGAACATTTAAGAAAATAAATATGAATCATTTTAGAAATTTTTTGAATTCAGTTTTGAACTGACAAAACTTTCGCGATATCGATAAAATAAAATAGAAATGCAACGATAATAGTTTACAGAGTAGAAGCAACTGACATAAAATACGAGTGTAAGTCTCCAGTTAGTGATTTTGACAGCAATCCTGTACATTAACATCATTGCAACTAAATCTTAGAGTATGATGACTTTTAATGTGTGGATATTGGTGTAATAGAAGATTATTTTAGTTTATGAAAATATTATTTGATTAATTCATTTTTCAAATAGAAACTTGCAATTAACTTATATATTTAAACTTGTGACAATTAAGGAAAAAACTAAAATCTATCAAACAAAAGTAAGGAGAAATCATTTGAAAACTGTCTTTAGCCGTAAAACAGGCTATCTAGTAAAAAAAAATTAAAAAAATAATAAAAAATAAATAAAACATGGAAAATAATAATATGGTATAACTGTTTAGGTCCGCCTACTGATAATTATTAGACGGTAATTTACACTGCTGGGGGAAAGGAACTATCTCACCGAACTCATGATTCGTGAATGAGTACAAATCTTCAATGTTACCTAGGCTTTGTATAGGAGTTGATGATTGCCTTTGTATGGTAAACTATCCTACAGTTTGATAATTAATAATACATGCTGTTGTGTTATCCATTCTTGTTTACTAATGACTGACATTAACAATGAGAATATGTATTGCATATATATATATATAAATATGCGTACATACACCCGCGTACGCGCGGACACATTCAACGTGAATATGCAAATGAGAGTTCTAAAATTATTTAGAAGGTATACAAGGTAATTACAGTTACCGTTCGCCATTTATCAATTAACACCAACACCATTTTGAATGGGTGTGTTAGTAGTTAATTTCCATTCTAAAGGCAATGTGTAACAGCACTGAATAAAATAAATGGTTGCAGCTCTATACTTAAATGATCTCTGATAAAAGTCATTAAATTTTACCATCATCTAATTGCTAAGTTAAACCTACTACCTGAAGTATTCTTCAGATTGCTATTATTATTATTGTATGTCTAATTGCTTATATTTTTAAAATTCAGGGAGGAAAATATATTAGTATCGTTTACACCTTATAGTTCATATATCCAATCTATATTTAATGGCTATTATTTAGTATGTGTTTGTGTAAATTGACAATAGAGAGAGTTTTACATCATAACATTCTGATTCCAACGGAAACAGTTGTTATTGATGCTAAAAATATATGATAATTTAAAAATTATAGTTCATTTAAGTAAATATTACCGTATTTTTAGCATTTATGACTTAAATAATTTTTTTTTTCATTAAGGACAGAGTGGGAGCTATATTAATGTGTACTAGTTTAATAATGTCATACATAGCACATAAAAATTTGTGGTCGGCGTAGAAAAAAAATTCATATACTGCATAAATATTATTACACAATCATTCAAAAATACTTAAAATGTAATTAAATAAAAATGAGTAATTAGTTAATTAAACTCATAAATTATTTTACTCATATACTAATTAAAGAATACATTAAAGAAGGAAGAATTGGATACGTAAGGATTATTCTTAATTACATGAAGAGCCTTGAAGAATATATTTATACAGTAAAGTCAAACTCTTTTGGTATTTTTGGTTGTATGCTAATTAAAAAATACTGCATATTGTCATAATTATCACATTTGAAGAATCGAAACGAATTACTTAATTTTCTTTAGTAAATTCCTAAATGATATTATATTTACTAAAGGTGCTGTAAAAAATGGGTACAGTCATATAGTTTTAATGAAATAAAAAAAAAAAAAATTATCTTGATTAATTTATTTGAAAGACTATAAAAATGTATTGTTTACTGCATTAACTAGTATATTCCCGGCTGTAAATCAAACTGCTGGATGTTATGGGTCTATATCATCTTTTAAAATTAATCCAGTCTCTTAATATTTTGCTTTTAGGTGGTGTAAAAAAGATGTTTACGTTCACTTGATTTTTTTTTTTTAATTTTACAGATTTCTTTAGCTAGTAATTTCCGCAAAGTTTCTTGACAAGCCCAAAACGTAGACCAAAAAGCGATTTCTTTTATTTCCCGTAAATTTACTTTGTAAAATAGTGACGGGAAAATAAACTCCTAAAATATATTTCAGAAAGTCAATAATTAACTTCAACAGAAAAAAAATTTAAGTTTCAAATTTAATTCAAAACAAATTCAGCCAAATTATTATTATCAAATAATTCAGCCAAATATGGCTGAAAAAACTTTTTATTTTAAACAAAAAAATATTTACTTCACAATGCCAAAAATTTATCGAAATAATTTTAACTATCGGTCTAATAATACAATAAACAATGTATTAGAAGTGAGAACGTGTACACGTTCTTAAGTATTCCAAAAAAAATTTCAAATTTCAAATTTTCTTTCTCTTTATAATCATCATCCTTTCTTAATCATTTTATTCTTTCCTTTATCTTAACGTTTTCTTCCTCTATATACTCATCATCTTCTCTTAAACTCTTTATTCATTCTTTGGTTTAAAAACTTTATTCCTCTTTATATTTATCATCTCACCTTCAAATGGAATAAGCTTAAATGAAGTCTAGCAAACGCTGTGTGAATGTAAAATTTAATACCTATTAAATTTTTAATACCTAATTAGTACAAGGAAGTCATATATTGTCCACATCAGATATTTCTCTTATATTATGAGTAAATCTAATGAAAGTCAGTACTGATCAGATATATATATAGTAGTAATCTTATGAAAAGTTAATCTTATAGCGATCATAACAGCACCAAAAATATTTTGGATATGCGGTAACTATTATAAGGATAAATAAGGAATTAAAAAAGATTAAATATTTCATTATTACTCAGAATTTTATAGATCTTCATTTATTTTTATTTACATAACAGAAACTTATGCTCTGAAATTGTAATAATGCTAATATTTAAAGTAAAAAAATATGCTTAAAAAATTACATTATTGTGGACTCTGTAGATGGAGCTGATAGTATTTACCTATAAGTGACAATTTCTTTGAACTAAAATGCAACACACAGGTAATCCTGTTAATGATTAAGGTATGCGTATGTCTTTCAAGAATAGAAATAGTGGTATGGATAAGTTTTTTTAGCACCCTCCCCACTCTATTTGGATAAAAATTGGAATTTCTGATCCAAATACAAAGAATTTTAAGCAGGTTTAAAAAAATAAATGCTTACTTTATTAGTACACAAAGATTTAAACTATTAAAAAATTTGATTTTATATATAAAAATTTTGAATTTATATTGGTTTATAAAAATATAGATTATGGCTCGTAAAAATATGGTTTATAAATATATGGTTAATAATTTATATAGGATATATTTATCGAATTCTTCTATAATTTATGTTTATATTATTATTATTATTTATGTTTAATGTATTATTAGAGTGCTCAGATATAAATATATATATAGTAAAATCGTTGTACAATAATTATAAGTAAATGTAATAAAATTGTCTTCTAATTCTCATCGATTGTAGATTCTTGAACTCTTATAGAACATATACATTTTACTTAATTTTCCATAAATTCTGAAATAAGAGTATGCATTAGCCTAAACTCTGCTACTTTTGAATTACTCAAGGTTTTATTTTCCCAACGAATTTGAAGGTAATAACGTGCTACATATGTTTATAATTTTTATTCTATTTCCCCAGTTTTTTCACTAAGGAATGCAGTTTTATTGCCTTAAGTTTTTATTTTTTTTAAAAATTACAGGATAATATCGTAATAAAGGTTACCCTCTTAGATTATATGTTTAACTAAAATTTTCATTTATGCAAAACATATGGGTATTCTCTTCGTAACATCTGTGTACCGAAATCAGTTATTGTAGTATTTTTAGATAAATTTTGTAAAAATTTAATAATATAATTCTTTTATTATCAGAATATATTGAGGAATACTTTTATGTTTTAATTCTTTTTATCAATTTTTTAAAATAGTTCATATACTATCTGTATATTTATGATTTCTTACATGAAGGAAGAGTAATATTAAAGTTGTGATTTTGAAAATATTTTTCCCTTAATTCTACATGGAAGGCAGTCTGAAATCTCCGTCTATTCTGTTTTTGTTTCTTCTTCTATATTATTCCTAATTAGGATTTTGCAGCACCTGCTTTAAAATTTTGCTGATTTTATTTATGTAACAAACCTATATTGTATATAATATAAATTAAGTATGTTCTGTTTATTTTTAAATATCGAGTGATTCAGGGACTTTAAAAAATTAAAAACATATAAAAAAATTTATTGAGATAACTTACAGATTTGGTTGAAGTCGTATTTCATAGAAAAATACATCGCATTTGTCACCCAAAAAGTAACTTTGTTCAGAAATGACTTCCACTTGTAATGCAGTCTACATCCCAAGTAGATTTTATTCCAAACTGTAGCCAGCAAGTCGGGTGTTATCTTTGCAACTGTGTCATTAATTCGAAGTATTAGCATTAGCATGATTCGATAAATAAATCCAATCTTTAATGTAGCCCCACAAAAAATTTAGCGGAGTCAAATCTAGGGAGCGAGGTAGCCATGCAATTGGACCTTCACAACCAATCCACCGACCTGGAAATCGAGTATCAAGAAAATCTCAGAATTCTAGGCTGTAGTGATTCAAGAAATCTCTGTAAAATTCTAGGCCCCATTTTACCGATAGTAGTAATGGCTTCCATCTTGGTCATTATCGTCTGAGGAATTAGAAAATTTTTAAACATGTCCAGATAAACGATATCATCTATGGTTCGTACTTGGAAGAAGAACGGATCGTACAGTCTTTGTCTGCCAAGGGCACAAAAACATTGACCTTAGGGCTATCACGAAAGTGATGTAAAGTTTCATGCAGTTTTCGCAACCCCTTATTTTTCATTTATGTGTTTTCACCTTGCCACTGATGAGAAATGTTGATTCATCTCTAAAAATTACATTGTCTAAAAATGTATCGTCTGCAATTCAATCCATCATTTCCACACAAAACTGCTGCCGAGCAACTTTATCGTCATTTTTAATGGTTGAACCACGGCTGGTTTGTTTATATCAAATGCAATAGTTTACTAATACGCGCCATACAGTCGGCTGTGGAATGCTAGTCTCACGTGAAGAACGTCGAGTTGATTCTTGGGCTACATTCACAGCTTTTATTGAGTTATTACACAGAAATTTCAGAGATGCGTGGGCGTCCTAATAGTTTTATATGTTTAACAGTGCAACCTGTCTGAACGAAGGTTTGGTGGCAATAGTAAATTGTATGCCTACTAGTAGCTCCCTACTGTACTCTCTATGAAAATTAGGTTGAACTGCAGGTTGCTGACAGCAAATCGTGAAACCAAAACAAACAGTGAGCACGTTCTGACTAGTAAATTTATCCATTTTTAACAACACTGGTGACAGCGCTGGTAGACAAATTCGATACTAAAAAGATCGTGAGTCAAAACTTGATGTGTATCGCTATGAAATGAGACCTTAACCGAATCTGTCATTTAAATAAATATGATTTTAAAATCATGAAGTCCTTTTTGAATCATCTGAGATATATCTATTTCTTAAATCTTCACATAAGATGAATATTTAACAATCAAAACAGTTTATACTACTGTCTCTAGATTATTACAGTTTATAGGAATAAATTCCACTATAAATTATTTCAAAACTCTATACTCGCGAAGCAAAACACTCTGTAAATCTTGTGAGTTGTATACATTATAACAATCTATAAGTTATCATTTATTGAATTAATACGCTGTTTTCAATAATATTTGTTATTCTTTTAAATAATTATCTTTTGAACCTATAATGCTAAACGAATACTGGAATGATATGAATAAATAATTTAAATGAATTATCTTTAATTTGAATCAATGAAAAATACTATTTTTAATTATCGGCAATAAACAACTGTTTTATTTTGCAAAGGAAGTCTTAAAAAATAGTAAAAAATAAACAGATAACAGTGATCACGTAAAATTCCCGTTTTATTCCAAGTTTTAAACATATGCTGGTTTAGTTTATTTGACGAAGATTTTATTCCTTTTACATTACTTACGTTAAATAAAACTTTTTTTTATTCTTCAAAGAAATATAGCTTGAAGGGAGAAAGTTGTAATTCTCTTAAGAGAAACGTGTTGCTATCCACTCATAATACAAATCCTCTCATAAACAAGGAAGATAAAAAAGTTTTTCTCTACGTCGTAAAATAAAAAAGGGTGAAGAAAAATCATCATGTCACTTTCTTTACGAGGAAATATTTACACTTGCGTAATTATTTCCGATTTCAGACTTAATACTCAAAAACGTGACTTACCTAAAATAGTATTTGCAGAAACGTGAAAGATAAATGTAGTATAAGATCGATGACCGAGACGTTAGGGTAAAAACGCAGAAAGACTGGTGTAAATATAAGCTTTGAGGTTATAGACGATACTTTTTCAGAGTGTTTCCTGGATTGTTGGTTACAAATATTTATTTCTAATTATGCAGATATACTACAATCTAGAGTATGAAATTGTATTGTCTCTTTTCGAAGAAACAAATATATTCAGAAAACAGATTCAAATTTATATTAATACTGACCGATCGTCAGTAACCTTTGATTCTTTTTCAACACTTAATTTATACATTTAAATCTAAATAATAGTTATTATGAATCATATATTTTACTTATTTATGAAAATAATCAATGAAATTTATAGTCTAATTAGAGAAAAACTTAAAAATCCAACATTTTTATTATGGATGTACTTCTTTATTTGATTTTTCGACTATTTTTTGATTTTATTATTTTTTTTAAGGCAAGTTCATGAACATTTTTGGACCGTTTTCGTCAATAGCCCGTGCTGTTTCCTTCTACTCAGTAATGAGTAAAAAAACTTCATCTTTATTATCCAGTGATACTCTTAATATTTATGTCTTACAGACTTTTATAAAAATCTCTTTCGCTAAGGAGTATTCTTCCGCCACTTTTTAAATATTCACAATATCATTTTCTACTGATATAATTTTTGATAAAAAGTAATACGGTGTGATATGAAAAACGAACAATAAAGAGAACTTTTAACTTACTACATAAAAAAAAATTTCTTTACAGAAATATACTACTATATAATTTTTGTTCTCTGTTTGGTAGAGATCGTATTGATTGAATATAATTTGGAAACTGAATGTATTATGCAAGTATTTAGCAATATCATGCTCATAAAAGAATAATTTATGCTTATAGAAGATTATTTTCATTAAATATTTAACAAGTTACACGGTAAAAAGGATATAATTTAATTAAAAACGAACAATATTTTTATAATGAAAACCGGCTTTTTACTTGACTTAATTTTAAGTAAAAATAAATGTGATATTAATCTCATTACTTATTGGAACATGATATTGCAGAGTTATTAATAATAATTATATAACAATATCGTCTGTATAAACTTTAAGTGTCTATAAATGCCAATAATTTAATAATTGATATACTGTTTTGCAATTACTGAATTTGTTTGTTTTACTCTAAGCATAATCAGTAAAATTATCCCAAAATTATTGTACATAATATCACAGTTTCATTACTGATATCTGTTATGAGTATGCGGTATGGGAGAAAATTGTATTTAGGGGTGTAAAGTATTATGCGATTGTAGTAATAGGTTTTTAGAAACTAATATACTTTTTCTCATTTACAATATATACCCCACACAAACGCGCTCTCACGCGATGGTGTTAAATTATGAAAACGGATGTTCATATGTCAGATATGAAGATCCGTTAAAATAAGGGATGAGTAATTGTGGGAGATAAAAGCAAATGTAGATGGACATAGTTAAAAAATTCCTACTCTGCTTATGTTTGAAATTATTATTTGCCATCTCGGATTCTTCATATTAAATCAAAGTGGTTTTTTTTTTTTTTATAATAAGGAATCATGTGATAAATGACTTTACTTAAAATGTTACAAGAAAAACGATTACGAAAACCGTTTTTCGATAAATTTTTCGATTTTAGTTAAGCAATGAAAATTACAAAAAAAAAATAATAAGTATTAAAAAACGGCCAGTAGTGGTTTTTTTTATTTGCATTACCTTCAGAATTACATTAAATAACAAATTTTTAACAGTTAATGTTGGAATTAATGTGCCAAACACAAGTAATTACAATTACAGCCTTCACAATAATAAATAACACTAATCATAATACACAGTAAAGTAATAATTTTCAACGTTTCTATATCTTAAATGGCTAAGTCAAATATTATTATTTACTTCATCCCAATATATAATTTTTAACTCCCTCTTAAAATTATGAGACATAGCTAATGGTGAGGGCGCTTGTGTGCTCAGTGATACAGAATAGCTGGACCAAAGGTGCAACCATGTTGGAGAGATCTCTATTGAGATTCAGACTAAGGAATGAGTCCTGAAAGAGGGCAGCAGCCTTTTCAGTAGTTGTTAAGGGCATAGGTCAGAAGGACTTAAACGGTCCTAGTAACATCATTCAATCTTTTGAGTACTGTGCAGTTGAAAGCAATGGAAAGCTACAAGTGTATTTTTCCCAAGAAAATGTGGTTCTCTGCATTTTCAGAAACAAACATGGAGGCGCCTTCCTTGTTAAAAAATTCCGGAGGTAAACTACTCCGTTCGGATCTCCGGGTGGGGACTACTAAGGAAGGTGTCACCAGAAAATTAAAAAGCAACATTCTACGAGTCGGAGCGTGGAATGTTAGAAGTCTAAACAAAGTTGGTAAATTAGAAAATTTAAAGAGGGAAATGGATAGTTTAAATTTTGATGTAATAGGAATTAGCGATGTTCGATGGGAACAGGAAAACAAATTTTGGTCAGATGATTTTAGAATAATTAACTCAGCAGCATATAAAAGGCATCCAGAAGAAGTAGGTTTCGAAATGAACGAGAAGATAGGGATGAAAGCAGGGTATTTCAAACAGCTTAGCGATAGTAATAAGCATAAAATCAAAACCCAAGTCGACAACGATTATTAACTTCTGTATGCCTACAAGTGCCCATGATGATGATGAGTTGGAGTGTGTATACAACAAAATTGACGAAGCAGTTAAATACAAAAAAGGGAATGAAAATTTAATAATAGTTGAAGATTGGAATGCAAGCATTCGAAAAGGCAAGGAAGAAAATACTATCGGTGAATACGGGCTGGGCAAAAGGAATGAGAGAGGCGACCGACTTATCCAGTTTTGCTCGAAGTATAATTTATTAATTGCCAACACCCATTTTAAAAATCATAACAGAAAAATATCCACATGCAAAAAACTTGGTGATACTGCAATGTATCAGATAGATTACATCATGGTTAAACAAAGATTTAGAAATCTACTCCTTGATTGCAAAGCATATCTGGAGTAGACATTGCTAGCTACCGCTAATAATGAAATGTAGATTAGCGTTTAAAAACCTGAAGAAAGGGCGTCAGATGTCTCGTTGGAATTTAGAGAAACTTGAAAAAGAAGAGGTAAAAAAGAATTTTGAGGACATCGCAAGAGGTCTGAGTTAAAACGATATGGTAGAAAATATAGGAGTAGAATGGCAGATTGTTAAAAAGGAAATTCTTAAATCAGCAGAAGCGAACTTAGGTGGAACAAAGAGAGCTGCTAGAAAATCTTAGATATCAGAGGGTATATTTCAGCTGATGAATGATTGTAGAAAGTATAAGAATGCTAGTGATGAAGAAGGTAAACAGAACTATCAAGAGTTAAGAAGTACCATAAACAGGAATTGCAAATTAACGAAAGAAGAGTTGATTAAAGAAAAGTGTTCAGAGGTTGAAAGAGAAATGATCATTGGTGAAGGAGACAAAGCATACAGGAAAGTAAAGCAGAATTTTGTGATACATAGATTAAAAACCAATAATGTGTTAAATAAAGATTGTATACCGATTTATTATACGTAAGAAAAGGTCGATAGGTGGCTGGAACTTATTGAAAAATTACAAGGAAATGAATTAAAAACTGGTGTTATCGAGGAAAAAGACAAAGTCGAAGAGAATGAAAAGGAAGATACAATAATGAGATCTGAATTTAATAGAGCGTTAAACGATCTGAATGGCAGAAAGGCTCCTGGGATATATCGGATACCACCAGAATTACGGGGCAATGCAGGCGAAGAGGCGATAGATACACAAACTAGTGTGTAATATTTATGAAAAAGGGGAGTTCTGTCAGTTTTCAAAAAGAGTTTAATTGTCGTGATTCCAAAGAAATCAGGAGCAGATAAATGTGAAGAATACAAAACAATTACCTTAACTATTCATGCGTAAAAAATCTTATCTAGAATTCTGTACAGAAGAATTGAGAGAGAGTAAAAGAAGTGTTAGGAGAAGACCAATTTGGTTTCAGGAAAATTATAGGAAAAAGAGAAGCAATTTTAGCACCCAGGATAATAGTAGAAGGAAGATTTAAGAATAAAAAACCGACATACACAGCATTTATAGATTTAAAAAATGCATTTGATAACGTAGACTAGAATTAAATTTCCAGAATTTAAAAAAATTTAGGGTTCAAGTATAGAGATAGAAGAACAATTTCCAACATTTACAGAATCAAACTACAATAGTAATAATCAAAGAACATACAAAAGAAGCGGTAATAAAAACGGGAATCCGAAAAGAATGTTTCCATCCCCTTTCCTTTTTAATCTTTACGTGGAAGTAGCAATTAATGAAATTAAAGAACAATTTAGAACCAGAGTAACAGTGCGAGGTGTAAAGATATAGATGCTACGATTTGCCGACGATATAGTAATTCTAGCATAGAGTAAAAAAGATTTAGGAGCAATTTTGAATGGCATGGATGAAGTCCTACTTAACAAATACCCCATGAAAATCAAGAAAAACATAACGAAATTATGGAAATGTAGTAGAAATAATGTAGATGGACCACTCAGTATAAAAATAGGAACAGAAAAGATTACTGAGGTAGAAGAATTTTGTTATTTGGGAAGTACAATTACTAAAGATGGATGAAGCAGCAGCGATATAAAATGCGGAATAGCACAGGCGAAAGAAGCTTTCAGTGAGAAATATAATTTTCTTACATCAAAAATTAATTTAAACGTCAGGAAAACATTTTTTAAAGTATATGTTTGGAGCGTAGCTTTATACGAAAGTGAAACCTGGACGATCGGAGTACCTGAGAAGAAAAGATTAGAAGCATTTGAAATATAATGTTTCAGGAAAATTTTAAAAATCAGATGGGTGGATAAAGTGTCAAATGAAAGTTTTTGCGGCAAATCGATGAAAAAAGAAGCATTTGGAAAAATATAGTTAAAAGAAGAGACAGAGTTAAAGGCCAGATACTAAGGAATCCTGGAATAATTGCTTTGATATTGTAGGCAGATGGGAAAAATTGTGCAGGCAGCCATCGATTGGAATATGTAAAACAAATTTTTAGTGATATAGGATGTAGGAGGTATGCAGAAATGAAATTACTTGCCCTAGATAGGGAATTTTGGAGAGTTGCATCAAACCAGTCAAATGATTGGAGACAAAAAAAAATGTTTAATTTAGTTAAATATTTCTAGCCATAAATATTCTATAGAATATATTTTGATAGCATGTATTTCTCTACAAGAAATGTTAAAAATGCTTTCCTCTACAGTTAGGCAGTGCGCTAATCTTAAGCAATACTTTTTTATAACTTAATGCATCGTGGTTGGTAGTAAATGTGCAGATTCGTAATTTATACATCTCAAATGGTCAATATTTTATATATATTATGTTTCACTTAACCTCAGAAATAATAACTTATAGGATACAGATCAGGAGGTTTAGAAGACCTAATCAAGTATCTGGAAATATACCGTTTGAAATTAATTGTGCTCTTTGATGACAGTGAGAAGGCAATTCAACTCGTTTTGACTAATTTTTTCGAATCGGTTCAATTGTTTTTTAAAGTTCATATTTTACTCTTTTCAGTTTTTTAACTCCGTCGAAGCTGAAATATGAGCATGTCTACCAAAAAAAGTGCTCTAACAGAAAAGCCTTAAAACTAAACAAGATTGTTGTATACAATTACACGACAGAACGGGAACACCGGTTGCAACTATCATTTAAAAAAAAAATTCTAATACACATTTAACATATAATATTGCTGCTGGTTGATTAATTCTTTTTTGTTATTTTTTCTACAGCTTGAACACATTAAATATAATATTGCGCATTGTCTCATAATCGATATTGTTTTTAGTTTTACCACTAATTTTTCCTGTCAGTCTTATTGGTGCTGTAATGCGGGTAATACATTTGAGTCACAAAAGGAATCAACTAAACTTATTTTCTCTTTATGCTAATATTATCTAATAATAGTAGTCGCTTTGCAAGTATGAATGAAGATGTCATTTGTGCTAAGTATACCATGTATCTATCTCTCTCTGTAAATCTTGCATGCAAAATTGTATACTTTTCATTGAAAAAAACAACAACTATAGACCACTTATCTTTTGTAGTAATTGTTGCATCCGTATCATTTTTACTCTTGAAAATGTTTTAAAAAATTTGTTTCGTTTGCTTACTTCATATCGTAAATGGTAGATCGCAGAAGATTTAACTTGTGTGAGGTACTCTGAGTTGACTTCCAAGGGCTGCGAACAAAAAGACTTTTAAATTCTCGGACACTCGGTTAAACTTTGCAAGTTATCTTTATTATAAACAAATTTGTCAACTAGAATCCTCAAAATTTTCTTTAAATAATAAAATTTCCCTTAATGTCATCTTCAGATTACTTCAGGAAAACAGACATATCTAACTTGATGTAAAAAATAAAAATCTGGAAATTTTTTGTGACTTACCTTTTTTCTAAACGGAAAGGATAAATGAGAAAAATTAATCATATAGTATAAAAGTTTTATAGTAAACTAGTAGTAGTAGTTTTATATATTAAACTGTGTTTATTCTCCACATGCTAAGATTCAGTGTATTTGCCTCTGCTGTGATCCCTAACTTGAATTAATTCAAATAATATTTATTAAATTCTCACGAAAAAAAATCTGAAACACATGAAGTAACATTAAAAAACTGTTGGCTTTAGGGAAGAGATGAAAATCTTAATTATTAAAAAAACTATCACTTATTATCATTATTATGGCATTTTTAGGTTATTTTTAGAGATAAAAACGGTTGTTTTTTGAAAAGAAATTCAAATCTTAATTGTTAAGAAAAAATGTGATAATTTTTAGGGAAACTAGTCTTGAATAAGTTACAATACCAAATAATTAACGTTATAAGTAATTCAAATTAATAAATAAGTAACAAAACCTGCATCCTTTTTTCTGTATGTTATAAAGTAAAATAATCTACGTGGGTGATAAAAATAATCTGATACAGGTGATCCGAAGGTCCCAGGGTCGTCGCAGACGACATAGAGGCCTTCAAGGAACAAAGATAAAAAGAGGTTTTGCCCACCTCCACGGAAAAGGAAGATCCTGCATCTGGTAGTATTAGAAAATTGTCAAAACAATTGACGGTCTCAATAGTTGCACTTAGGCAGAACCTTGGAGATGGACTGCAGCAGCACATTGGCAAGCATGAGAAAGAGTTTTTCGCAATTGAGACATTACTTGCCTTGGAAAATTTCTAGAGATATCGCCACCGTTAACGGTAATCACCCAGGACACGCAAACGGAGATTCGGGGAAGGTCACGCTCCGCTTCAACGAGGAGGTCCACACCACCTTCGGGTGGTGGTTGTCAAAGCACCAAGAAAGACTTTTTCTTATCTTTTAAGAACAGTAAAAATTACAGTTTCTAAGGAGGAGGCTTGAGAGGTCGTCCCACTTCGGCAAGGGGAAACAGGACGAGTTACAGATAGCATTAAAGGAACTCAGCGCGCTGAAAATTTCACTTCTGTTCTTAAAGAAAAGGGTTCTGTAAAACAGAACCTATCATCGCAGATGGATGTAAGAGGAAGAGAAGGAAGAAGTACAATTGTTTACAACAAGAACGTTGATACGGAAACTTCATTGAGGGAGGTGCAGGCAGCCGTTGCCCAGGTGTTGGATCTGCTGAGGAGTTTAAAATTACGTCCGTTAGTCCAGACTACGGTGTAAAAAGAATGTCACGTTTGTCACCTTTCACTGAGCTGCGATGAAATTGATAAGAGTCCCGCATATTAATTTGCTGGGTGCGTTGCCGAGTACAGATTAGAGATGAAACGAAGCGTGTTATCACTGTTGGGATGTAGGTCATATAAGAGAGCACTGAAAAAGGCTAAATCGCACCACCTTTGTTTTAATTGTGGAGGTGGGGGGACACCAGATAGCTTTATGCAAGGTGCCAAAAAAGTGTCTCGACTTTGGAAGTATAGAACATCGCACCCGAGACTGGACGTGGACAACGGCCAAAATGTGGTTAAGATAATTTTATGTAATGCAAACCGCCAACGCTCTCCCACGATTTAGTGGGAGAGTTGGTTAGAATGAATGATAATGGACCTTATGATAACATCGGAGCCGAACAGGAATGAGGTTGCTAAAACAGGACGGATCGTAGATACCATGGGGGATGTTGCGATTAGGCATGTGAGTGGCATATTTTCGTTGAAACTGGCACATAGAGGTGATGGCATTATATATTTGGAGCTAATGAACGCTACTGTTATTCATTTGTACATAATGCCACATCACGCTACAATGAGACACTTTAATTGTAAGACTATTCTAGCTGGCAGCCGATATACTAACCGGCGTAATGAACTTTTAGTTGAGCTGGTGATGGCCAGTGGATTGATCTGTTTGAATGACAATACTCCTACGTATGAGGCACAGGGTCATATGTCCGTTTTAGTTTTAACTATTTTGGATAGCAGATGGAATTTTAAGCAGTGTAATTTTAGGCACGCTGGAAATACAAGACATCACGGTTCGTTTTTTGACCGTAGACTGCCTTTGCATCTTACATAGTAAGAGGTGGATCTAGCGGTTAGTAATGCATCAAGAATGGTGGTAGAAGAAGATAACTTGACACCTAAAGGTTTGCAGAATATAATTACAATAGAAATACAGAGGCTGCCAATTAGACCACATGTATTTAAAACGCTCTACTGATGGACGTCAAGGATTGCAATTATGCTACGTAAGCTATTACTACTAAGGCGTCATCTGCAGAGATTAAGACGCACGGGGAGTGGCGAATATCTTGAGGCCGCAGGCCAATTCGTTGCTTGCAGAGAATTGCACAATTATGAGATTAAGTGAAGTAAGGCAGCTAAGTGGCGGAAATTGTGTGAACAGCTGGACGATGACCCGTGGGGTCGGGTATATCAAATAGTCACCCAGATGTTTGGAAGAAGGTTGTCCGTCCTCACAGAGGAGCAGGTTAGTTTGCAAACTGGAATAATTTCTAAAGATGAAAGGTTGCCTGTTGGTCAGATAATATGTGAAAATAGAAGGTTCTCTAAGGACAAGGTACAGTTTCCGTTCAACAAGTTAGTGAAGAAGATAAGTCCGGGCAGAATGGTGTCCTACCTGCGGTGATAAAAGTTTTAGAACTTTTGCAGACCGTTCCGTGGACAGTTCTTGATTTGATAAATAAGGGAACTGACAACAATCGAAAAAATCCCGCTTGGTATTTCTTCCAAGGACAGTGTAAGCCGCAGTCGAGTATCGACCCTTATGCCAGATTAACACTAGCGTATGTTGGCCATCATAAATAATTACAGATGAGTTGAAGAATAGAGGAGATTTGCATCCAAATCATTTTGGTTTCCGACAGGGCAGCTCTAAGATACAAGCTATCAACAAGATTGTTGCTTGGGCGAAGGAACTGAGAAATGGGACGTGGCGAAACAGTAGCCTACCACCGGTTATTTTATTAGATGTAAAGAGTGTTTTTGGCACAGTTTAAGGGAAGACTGTTCTATCAGCAACGTAGGAAAGGGAAATTAGTGACTGTATTTGTTGTCAGATCAACGAATATTTAGGATATTAAGGATAGATGGTTACAGGCGGACACAAAGACGGAGCGGCTTAGTTTAAGGATTAGTCGGGATGTTTCTCAATGTTCCGTGCTGGGCCCACTGCTCTGGGCCACGATGAAGTGTATTAAGGCTGAGATTGCCAGATAATACAGAGGTACAGAGGCAGTAACTTTTTCTGATGTCCTAGCAATTCTGGTTGGTGGCAGACATGAAGCTGAGGTAGAGGAGTGAGATAATGTAGCATTAGATTCGGTCGACGTCTGGATGAGAAATCGTGAGCTGGACCTAGCAGTAAATAAATGTGAGATTATAACCCTGACTGGCAAGAAGAGAATTGGACAGATCAATCTCAGAATTCGTGGACATTAATTCCCCGTGAAGACCCCACGGGGAGTACGTAACTGGTATTCCTTCGTAACAACTAATTAAAAAAAAAAAAAAAAAAAACATGATATACTGGTACAAAAATTCAATAACAATGTCAAGTTGTTCTAAAACAAACTTTAACATTATCTACATTAGGAAAAATTTTTGATCTGGAAGTACAATGAAGAAAACAGAAACCATAGGCTACAAAAATGAATTTAAAAAAATTGGCTAACGCAACAATAACTTTAAAATCCATTTTTTATTACTTAAATAATGAAAGTTGAGGTTCTTTTTTCGACTTTCGTTATCTTTTCATTTTTCGTTGTGAAGTATTCCAATTCTGTTATTTAAGCTTATTTTACTTTGTATTTTTTGATTTGTTTTTAATTTAAAATATATGAGGTTTAAAAAGACGTTGCCAGTATGAAAAGAAGAATATTCACAAACGTAGCCAAAGGTACGGAACCAGCTTTTTTTTTAAATATGAAAATTAATCCAAGGAACAATGCACATTAACTATTTTTAAGAACAAGTTATATTCATTTTTTTACGAAATGGTTTATAATTTTTGTTGAAGTTTCTGTGAAAAAAATTTAGTTTTGATCAATCATGATAAAAAATACTTACAGTTCATTTATAGAAACCAGATAATTTTTGATTTAACAATCGTTTTATTTACATGTTAATTATTAAAAAAAAAAAAAAAAAAAAAATAAGGGGATCGTGATAAGAAATTAGTTAAACTTAAAAAAATAAATCCATTTTACAAGACTAGAAAAAACTTATAATAAAATACCCGAACTGTTCGAAATTTTTACCCGCACTTTTCTGGAAGTTGGTTTAAAACATTAAAATAATGCTAATTAAAGTGCTGAAAACAAGAAAATAAGAATTTACTACCGGTATACTATAACCTTATTTTTCTTTAATTCTGTATTTTTAAAAAATTGAATCAAATAATTTATCAAACAAATTTCATCAATTTTTTACTTGTATTTTCTAATGAGGAATTACTTAAATACGGTCAAAGTAAGTCAATAGTTATTCATTATTTACAGGGTGAAAATTTTTTCAAACAATGTCTTGAGGCCCAATATTATGTAAATATTGATAAATGTAGTGATCGTTCCGGAGGTCACTGCAGATTTTTAATATCTCTACAAAAAAAAAAATCAAAAATGAAATGACTTGACATCCACTGATGATTTTAGTTGTAGTTGAAAGTAGTTTAATAACGGTCTGTTCCACCAACAAACAGTCAAGAGGCGTTTCTCCTTTCCAAAGCACCCTAGACGTCAAAGAATTATTGATCGTCATCATACATACCATGTGTGCAACTATCCCCTGCTTCAGACTAATATCTCAGATTAATGGTTTCTTCATTCATTTTATCCTCTCAGCCATATCCCTATCAATAGATTTTTCACTTTTGACGCAGTCATCCATTTTAGTCAGCCTCTACTGTATTTTTCATAACTAAGGTTACGTCAGCATGAAAGCACAATGTATACAATGCTACGTAATTATTATGTTTGGAATAAAAAATGAAATATTCGATTCGGAGGTTTAGATGACATAAAGGAGGTTAAATATATGCATATTAATATTGATCCCTTGATTACACAACACAAATAATAAATCTACTCCACGACGTTGAATCAAAATTACCTTATCCTCATCCAGACCAATTATTTTTCTTTATAACCTCCATTTTGTGTACGTGCAGCGCTTCTAAGAGTTCAGGTAAAATCTTTTAACTAAATAAAATTAATGTTTAATATGAATAGGTTTAGTTTTATATATTTTTTATGAAATATGCAAAAATTCTAAAACAAGAGACAAAATATTTGCTCATATAGTGAACCTATAGGTTTCACTTAATATTGCAGCGAATTATTATTAATTTTATTTAAGTCATTTTTATTATGATAGAAAATTTTATTAGCAACCTAGCAGACAGATGAGCAAGGGAAATTGTTAGCTTAAACAGATAATTATAAGAAATCTTTACAACTGAGTTATAAAACTCTGAAAAACCGTATACAAAAATTTAATTAAAATAAATACTTGCTAGCTATTTCGATTATGATATAGAAAAAGGAAACGGTTGCCTGGTGAAAATAAACTAGTAGATAGAGATATATTATTAAAGGAGAAACAAACACAAAATCGTTAACATTTCATAATAACGTAAAACAAAAAAAAAATTAAATGTTGTAACTACTTTTAGTATGATCTATTTGCCGTTATAAAACCATCAAATTCAGAAGGGCATTCATGATGTGCAGCTCAAACATTTTAAATGGAAAAGGTAGGATCTTGAGAGCATTTTAAAGGTCACTGGAAAACAAACATACTCGTAGTTACTTTCAAAAAACTATATAGGGCTACTATACTTTAAACAAAATTGGGATTAAAAAATATTTTTTTTTTGTTATTGCTAATTTCAAAATTTTTCTGTAATACACTTCAAGCAGTGGTTTCACAATAAATAAATCGATTTAAATTAAGAGCATTTGCTTAATTATATATTTTTTGCTGCTTCACTGGTGAGCATTTATTTAAGAGTTGCTGCAAACCATTTTTTAAACTAGCTGTGAGAAATATTAAACGGCTTCATTTCGGTTAATGTATTGTAATTCAATATTTTTACTTCATGGCTATTTTTCAATGGCCCTTTTAAAAAGTCACACAAAGTCAAAAATCACACTAGTAACCTTTTCATTTAAAATTTCTGAGTGGCTTCTTGTGGAAACTCCTTAGAATACTTCGGTATAGTGGTCTCATATCGAAAAAATAAATCGTATTAAGCTCAGTGAATCTGCTTAGCTGTATATTTATAAACATTTATGCTGCAATAAATATTTATTTTCGTTTAAAAATTATCGGGCCACTTGAGAAAAAAGCTCAGAAAGTGTTGTATGAGTTTCTCGACTATGCCGATCAAACCATACAATAACGTCTTTACAATCAAACCATTAAAAGTCTTATTTCTATTTTCATACACGTATTAGTAAAAGTTTATTAAAAACATTTTATTACAAGTTTAAAAAAAATGTCTGAATTTTTTATTTTAGGGGTTCCCTTATCCTGTAAGGATAATTTAAAATATTTTTTTAATGAAGTAAATTTTAAAAATTATTTGCTTGAAAATGTTGAAAAAGTGAAGTATAAAATTTATAATAATAATAATGAATAAAATTAATTCTTATTTTAGGTCCGAAATATATTATGTAGGAGACAAAACTTCTTAAAATTTTGTTGTCCTTAATGTGACAAAAGAAAATAAAATGATTAAAATTTCCACTTAACAAAAGAAATAACTAACTAGTATCTGTCTTTTCTGATTCAATAAAAGCAGAATTTGTACACAACATAACACATTAGTATTTTATTTGTAAGCATAATTTTCTGTAAGAAAGAAAATTCAAACAAATAATTCTATAAAGAAATTGATGAAGTATTGTATTTTTTAATCACACAATATACCTAATATAAAAATAAATTACTGCAGAAAATTATTATTGCGAAGAAAAAGCGAAAATAGTATTCAGTAAAACTTATAAAACCCCTTAATATGTGAAAAAATTTTTTTTTTTTATTTTAAAGTAAAAAAAAAAATTTATAAGATTCCACGATACATTTATATACCTTACGTGTTACCTACACTATTAGAAAAAAAAATTGAGACACAGAACAATAACCAAGTTTATGTCTGAAAAACTAAACTACGAAGAGATTAAATCAAATAAATACTTGATTCTATTCATTCATTATATACAGTATATACATGTTAAATAAAGAGGAAACGTTTGTTGGCAAATATATCATGAACTAACCGCTACAAAATTTTAACAGTAGCTTTATTATGTAATCCGGAGGGTTATAGGTTATATTAAGATAAGAAATTATTTATTAAATCTTGTAAATAATAAATAATCCATTACGGTTCTGCACTTTTCATTCGGGGCCCTTTGCTGTGAGTTACTAAATTCACTTGTATCTTTGTTACAGCGAACTGCTCTCAAGATGTTTTTCAATAAAGGTCTCATTAAACTGAAGATTACAACATATCGTGAGTGACTGATAATCAAAGTCAAGCAATAACTACTAAAAATAAATTGATGAAAATTCTTTTACAAGTTTTTCTTTCGCTCAAGTGGATTCTAAGAACGATTTTTTTTCGAAATTCCGAATTTAAAGGGTTAAAAAGGGGTAAAATGAAAATTACATCTTTTTTTTTTTTAATTTCTCAGTAGCAAATGAGGATGCCAGCTTGATTTTTTGGTGTGTGTAATCTTCTTCTGAACATCTAAAAACCAATTTATAAATTCAATTTATAAGTTTAAAGGGTTAAAATGGATTATTGAAATTTTTTATGAAACCTTGCTCTATTTCAATTTCTGGCTAACAAATGAAAATATCTATTTCATCTTTGATGAGTATAATCATCATGTGAATAAACAAATGTATTAGAAATTACTTTCAAAATTTCAATTTTGAAATTCAACCTTGAATGAAAGCGAAGAAAGGTAAAAAAAAAAATTGTGAAAAATGATTGCAATATTTTCCAATCCTAACTACGAGTATACTAAACAAGATATTCAGTAGATTTGGCTTTCAATTACTCTTCAAATGATATAAAAACTATTTTCGGAATTTTTTATTCTTTATTGTAAACGACCTCCGTTATGCGATTCACACAATTCAGTACGACGTTGCATGTCAACACATGTTTTAACGTTTGTTAAGGAATTTCGGCTACACATTGTTCAATTTCGCTCAGCAATTTGGGAATAGTGTGTAGATTAATTTTGTAAGCAGGATCTTTAAAGTGTTCCCATAAGACAAAGTCAGGAGGCGATAAATCAGGAGAGCGAGGGGGCTCCATTACACACCAAACACTCACTTCTTGTCCGTTCAGAGGAGACTTTTGCAGCTGATATGGATTTTCCATACAATAAATGCGTGAATTCTGTGCAATCACTTGTCCATCAAGGTGGAGCCATGCTTCCTCAGACCAAAATCAGTCATCGAGTTCTTCCCCACCTTGCGTTACAGGTGACATGAACAGTTGACAGAATATTTCACGTTTTTCAGTATCTGTAGGTAACAACACGAATTCTGTACGGATGCATCTTTAAACACTTGCATGATGCCTTGTGGTTAGTCGTATTAAATTATATCCTACATTAACCTTTATGATTCTCTGTGTAATTTAATAATTTTAAATCGACAGAAATGCAGAGAAAAGAGTACAATTACTGTTACATTTCAGGAGATACGACCATTAAAATTCTTAACAAATAATTTTAATAAAATTTCAGTATAAATTTGGATACAAACAACTTAAAAAACAATTATTGAAAAATAATCACTAATAATTTCCTTGACAGAAAAAATAAATAACAATGTTATGTTCCTTAACGTTTTAATTGATCTATTTCTTAATTTACTTTATCGTTTTTCCTAGTCTTCATGTTATTAATTTTACTGTAAATTTACACATACATATATATAAATTTTATTGCACAAGACAGCTTTCAAAATTAATGACTTATTTTCATGCGTTTCCTTAGGATGAACTGTAGGTCTTCCTTAATAATAGCAGTAAAAGTGCTTTAAAAATATTTTTTATGAATATATGAATGATAAACAGTAATCAGTATCATAAGTGATGTCTAAATTAGACATAATCACCTAATTTCATTAAAACTTTAAAAGAAAACTTCCTTCTTTTGAATCATTCTTATTGATGAATCTAAAAAAGAAGGAATGTTATTGGGGACAAACTGGAAGTTTCAAACTCAGTTCTTTATAATGGGAATTTAAAGATGTGTTAACCTATATTAATTCAAATTAATTTCAGTAACATCGGTTTTATATACTTCTTTATTTCTAAAATAAAGAGAAATTCACTGGAAGGGTTCATTTCATTTTTCTGAATCTATACATTTTGTATCAGAAAATTATTTGAATATTGTAGTAAAATATTCACAATTCTTTATAAACATTTATCTTTTGTTGCTTATTGAATTGAAAATTGTATTAAAGTTTTATATTAAATAAAAAAATTTAAATTGTAAACTGAAAAAAGTGATGATGCAATTTTATTATTTTATAATGTTATTTGTTCATTTGATTAAGTATTTTTTAATTATTATTGTCAAAAGTTATTATTATTAATTTTTTTTAAAGCGTATTCTTTGGACCACGATGAACTTGAATTTCATCTTTCTTGCTTCCCAGATTTTTTCTTTCATTTACTACTAGCTTTCTTCTGTTCATCAGTCCAAACCAGTCCATTTAAACCAGTCCAGAGTTCATCAGTCCAGTTAAACCCGTCCCACATACTGTTTTTGTTCTTTAAAATGTTTCTGATTATTTATCTTTTTCCTGTAAACATCTCTGTCAGTTTATGTTCTTCCAGGATGCCCTTTTTCACCAATTCACTACTGATTTCCTTAACCTAATTTTTTGTGTTTCTGAGTTTCGTAAGATGATAAAATATCAATTTCTTCAGCATGTTTTTGTCCATCCTCCTTAGATGTCCATGAAATTTAGCTCTTCATTTTCTTGCAGTCATTATGAAAGTTTCTGTTTTCTTGTGGAATTTCTCGTTGCTCCGTAGTCGCCACTATCCTTCTTTGTTTTCCGTGATCCTAAAATTTTCATAGTATTCTTTGTTGCCGCTTTTCGATCTCGTTAATATCTCCTTTCCAGTTAATAGATGAACATTCTACAACGTTTAGTCTTTCTGGCTTGATAACAGTATTGTAACGTCTTATATTCACTTGTATGAATATAACTCTTTGGTTGCACCAGTTCTTTCTTACTCCGTAGGCTTTTTCCATTTTCTAAATCTATGTTTGCATTTCCATTTATCCAGTCTGTTTGGTCGAATTCTTTTCCCAAGATACTTGCAGTTGTTGACCTATTGATCTTGCCGTATCTTGTTTCTAGATATTTTTCATTCTTGTGTTGCCATTTCATATACTTCGTTTTTCGAAAGAAATTTATAGTCCAGTTTTTTGTACCGTTTCCTGTAGTTTATGAATAATTATTTGTGCATCTTATATGTTTGATATCGGTAGTGCTATGTCACCCTCAAATGCTAGGCATTATACTGTTAGATTGGTTTTTTCGGTCCCAGTCTTGTTTTTTCAATATTTTCCATTACTAATTTTCCTGAGGTTATAAAACTTTGCGTACTGATTTGTATAACAAATAAAAATAAGAAGAAGATGAGGCTAAAATCAGACCTTTATTAATATTTTAATTACCACAGTTAATGTTGTAATTTGTGTCCAAATATTCATAAAATGTATATGGAAAAAAAATATTGATGGAAATTTGTTGACTAGAAAAGTTTAATATAAAACTAACACTTTTATAATGTTTTATTCAACTTTATCAAAAATAAAATTTAGAAAGACCATTTGACTTTTCTTCTTAACACAGATAATTCATGAATCAATTAACAAGAGGCAAAAAATATTATTATGAATAATCCTAATGTTGCATGAAAGATAATAGAATAATAAACAAATTATAATGATTCTAATAAATTTAATTTCCAAAGAACATAATGTTACTTTTTTCTAAAAAAAACCGCTGATTGATTTTTGACAAAAAAATATTACATTCATTACATATACTTGAGGAATTGAGCGTGGAGATTATGATATGAAATGACATATGTTATTAAAAAAAAATTACAGACCTGACCAGGATTTGAATCAGAATCTTACAAATGAAATAGTTAGACACAGCAAATAGTGAAATTTATTCTAATTAATTTTACCGTTACTCTATAATCTTATTTTTCTTTGTTCAGTTTTGAATAATTCTAAGTAATTCCACAAAAGTATATTAATATAAGATAAATTGTTAGAAAACAAATAATACTTTGTAATTACATTTTAATGTATACAGTTAGATTTTGTGAAAGAAAACTTAAAAGCGGAATGAAGTGAAAACATGGAGGATAACAAAGAAAAAGAGTATCGTAGTGTGAGTAAAAGGAGTTAGCGTGTTAAGGGGGGGAGTGTTTGTATCATTTCCTTTGAGACGTCGATCCAAGCAACGGAATATTTGGTAGAGAACTGAAAGAGAGTCTGTGGGGGTTATCTGTTCTCATTGTAGCCTTCCTTAACTAAATCACCAATCAAGAGAACTAATAGATTCAATGCTGTGTTAGATAAGATAATTGTAGAAATAAGGGGAAAGAACATTACTGTTCTCCTGATAAGTATGGTTGTCTCGTCTATATACACATTCAAATATAATCTTAATTAATAAAGATAGTTTCTTACATGAAGAAAAAATATCAATGATATAATTCCTTAATCGTTCTGAAATTTTACAGATTTAACTACTTTTATGTAAATAAAGTGATTATTTTTTTTTGTGTGTTATTAGAACCAGTATTAGTAAAATTAATGAAGGATTTACTACTAATTAAAATATTAATTTGCAGTAATATATATTAAATTCATGAATTGAAATACAAATAGGATAAATCGGTTTGAAAGCGTATTGTGATAAATTATTTATATTATACTATATTTATAGTATACAGTAATTCCTTTGTCCTTTATCTGTTAATTCCGAGTACGAATCCCATAATAAACCCCGTAATGCATCTTCGCTATAGATTTCTTCATATGGGAAATCTAAAGAAAGCATTTGTCTATAAAATTTCTGACAAACCCTACTGTTTAAAAAAAAATTATTTTTATTAAGATATTATCCAATAATATGCCACCTTGGTTCAATATTAATTATTCTAAGTATTTTATTATTCGCTGATTTGGTCAAATAAATAATAGTTTTTATTTTGTTTATAATATAAATAATTTTTATTATAATCTTTGAACTTGAAATTCATATAATTATAACATTATTGTATTAATTAATTATACATTCGGAAAAAAAAACATATTGAGTCTTTGAAGGATGGAAGGATGGAACTGACTAACAATAGAGCGTTATATAAAGTCATTTAATAAGAGTAAGAAAAAAAACAACATTTTTTATTTTTTAAAAATAAAAAAGAAGGAAATTAAATCTCAGTTTTAACAAATATTGACTTAAAATGAATTTATTATTATAAGAGGTTATTTTTTACATTTGTGATATGAAGTTTTCTTTCAGGTCAATATTCTTAATTATTTTCAGGATCTGCTTTAGGAGAAGAAATAAAAATGAGTATATTACAATATTACCTAAAATTTAGGTAATTTTTTTCCATAATAAGGGATGATCAAAACAACAGAAAGAAATTAATGTTTTAAAAATATATCAACATTTTTTTTGAACATTTAGGTAATAGCTTCCTTCCCCGAATTGCGATGGGGACAAGTTTGAATGGATTCTTGATAAACTGGAGCTGTCGGTCAGGACAGCTCCCCGCCCCCTGATGATATTGGGAGATTTTAAAGCGGAAGCGTTTGCTCTTGGTGGAATGCGCAATACTGACAGAGGAATAATGCTAGCCACCATAAATAGAACGATGGTCATGACCTTTATAGGAACCCCCGAGATCCCCACCTTTATTGGTAAGGGCTCGGGCTCAGTGATAGATATTACGATGATAGACGAGCCCTCAGCGTCTCTGATCGAAGAGTGGAAGAGGATTTCCTCTCTGCCCATTTGTGAATAGCCTTCACTCTGGGCAATATTGGGATAATGAAGCAAATACACAGGCGTAATTTGAAACCAACCCAGGAACAGGTTCATATTTTTGTTGACTGGATGCTGAGACGCACCGACCTAGTGAACGGTATTGACCAGGAAAATCTTCAGTCGCTGGTTCAGGAGGAGGCGGACAAACTCCGGCCCGCCGGGGATAGAAACGCAAGGGACACATATTGGTGGAACCTTAAGAAGGCATCTTAAGAAGAGAGGTGATGAATCTTAAAAGGAAGTGGCAACGTAGTAGGCGCGTTCACATAGAATATCCCCTGTCGGAGCTGCTTTACAAAAGACCGCGGGGGCCTACGCTTTTGCGTAGGCCCCCGCGGTCTTTTCGCATTTTACAAAAATGCGAAAAGAAAATGCTAGCAGCAACTCCTTGAGAAGCTAAATGATGATCCATGGGGACGGGCTTACCGTATTATCATGAAGAGATGCGGTGGCCCTATCCCTTTGCTGCCGAAAGCTGCAGTGGAAGAGGCGATCTGGAAGCTGTTTACTCTTGCTCCCTTTTGGATCTCTATGACGGAGTGGGAAGTTCCACCAAGAGTTACCATTGGAGAATTTACGGCGGTTGTTAGAAAAACAAACTTTAAAAAGAGTCCGAGACTGGACGGAGTGCCGGGCAGATTGGTGAAAAGGGTGATTAAAAATGATCCGTGGTTAATCCTCGAGGCGATGAATGCAGCTCTATTAAGGGAAGAATTTCCAACAATATGGAAGACTGAAAGAATTGTGCTAATCGCTAAAAAGAGAGAGGTGGATCAGGAATGGAAATTCCGCCCGATATGTTTTCTGCCAGTCCTGGGGAAAGATTATGAAAGACTAATTGCCCATCGACTGGAAAGGGAGATCAAAGTTGTGGGGGTTTATCGGAGAAGCAATACGGGTTCAGGAAGAGAAGGTCTACGCCTGATGCCATTAATAATGTGGACAGAGAAGCTAAGGATACCCGCGCTGGCACTTGGAGGTCCAGGAGGATCCCGTTAGTGGTCCTTCTGGAAGTCAAAAAAGCTTTTGTTAGTGTTTCGCATTTTTCGATAATGGAGGCTCTTGTAGAGCGAGGAAATAGCGGCTATCTACGCGCATTAATTAGAGATTTTTTTTATGACAGGATAGTAGTTGATACAAAGGAGAAACTCTATTTCAGTTTGGGGGGAGGGTTGCCTCAGGGGTCTCCTCTGAGTCCCCTCCTTTGGAATATCGTTATTGATGGCGTGCTGCTTTTAGACATTCTTGAAAATGTAAGGGTAATTGCATATGCCGACGATGTGAGGAGGATTGATGGGAGGAGCGTGCCGGAGTTGGAGGAGGCGGCCAATAATACCATGGCTAAAATCAGCGAATAGATGCTAGAGAGGGGCTTAAGGCTGGACCCGAACAAAACTCATGCCGTTGCCATTACATGCAGTACTACCATTATGTACCATAATGGTAGTACTATACCATACGGTATAGTGTGATATTACTATTCCGGAACTTTTATTCTGGATGCTAAACAGATAAAGAGACAGAGGTGCCCGTGACTGATTTTTGTGTTGTTTGATTTACTTGTTACAGGTCCCGTTGGAGAAGAATCAAGAAAAGAACTTCCGAGTGTTATCGGAACATTCCCCCCGTGACTAATTTATGCATAATTGTGGGTCCGGTCTCGGGGCGAATAAGTTCTAAGGGGAGGGAGATTTAGTCGGTATGGGGCAGGTTATATTTTGCCTGAAAACATATTGGCAGAACCTGTTAGCCTGTTTGCTAGCCCAGGATGGGTAGCGGCCTGGGTCCGAGCTCTACACACCCCGTAGTGGCGTGTATAAATGGCATTCCTTCATCTTCGGACAAAAAAGAAATGTGATAGCTTCTTTCTTATCACCAGTGCTCAGAAAATTTTGTATTGAGGTTTTTTTCATACATATAAAATAAACAAACATATATAAAACATATTAAATAAATAAACTGGTTTTCCTCATCTTTCTTATGCTGTTGCAAAGATCACCGTTATTGAAACTTCTTTAAAAGAAAAATTCTGTATTTTAAATTGTGTGGTTTTCTCACTTCTCACTTTGTTCCTTAAACAGTGTATTTTTATAAAATCTGTCAAAGTGTTTATGCAGTGTTTAGTAATTTGCTGGAACAAGGATGAAAATTCTGATTACATTTTCTTAAGCACTTTGTCAGGGAAAGATTATCTTTAGTAGTAGAATTCTGGGAACAAATTATTAAAATAAGAAGATTTCAATTAAATGTTAAAGATAAAATTCCAACGTAGGTTACTCTTACTTAAGATAAAATGGGTAACTTGGAAGTTTCACTGGTTTGAATTTTTCTCAAGATAGCGTTCAATAGAAGATTAAGATTGTATAAACTGTACTTTATCAATTTAACTTAATCTGCTCATTTATTTAAAAAAATGTCATAAATTTTTTTTACACAATTAGTGCGTAATATTTACACAATTAGAAACAATTATTGCAAATTTTCTTAAGTATTGTTTTTTATTTTTATAATTCAACTTTAATACCTCCTTTTCAGATTTGGCAAAGACCCCAGAGTATTTGTGACTTTATAGCTCTTTAAACAAGGTAACACGGAATCCGTTTCCCCTCGTTTATTAACGGTTTAATCATTCATAAAAATAAGAATGAAAATAGCAAGTAAAACTAACTTATTTTTGTTTCAAAGAAACATCAGTACATTGATTTGGTATTATAGTATCACTAAAAAGCTATAGTTAGCAAGATAAATTTCGGAAGAGATTAAAGACTGTAAGATAAGTTAACTGAGTTACAACAGTACTTCAACATGCCGTGGAGGTTAGTGTATTGAATCCATGATTATTCGTTATGACTGATAATTTGATTGACTATATCTGGCCGTTTTATCAAAGACTGTACTTGCACACGATATTTTTGTCGATACTTTTGGAGATGATCTTACTTTAGGAATATCTGAAAATAATCTTATTGTACCAACAACTGAAAATGGTCTAAAATGTAGCAAAGACCTCTTTTTCGGCTGAAGGGGAAAGTTGATTCTTCATTGAACTGAATTTAAGAAATACCCCTTAAATCGTATTTTACGCAGATATATTGTAATCCAAGAATTCAAGACCAGTTACAATATCCTCAATACCGTTTTTAGTCCTACTCCCGATTTTACCATCTACTGAAAATTCCAATATATTGATTACAGTAAATTATATGAAATTAAAAGTCTACTAAAAGAATAATTATAGGTCGAACAAGTAGTAGTTGCTATTACTAGATGATGAGAGAGGTACCGCACTCGTGTATCTATCTTAAATATAATTATTACATCAATATGATTTAAATTTACATAAATTTTATAATTTCACAACAATTAGCAAAAAAAGAGATCAGCATACACATTTTTGAATAATTTAACCAATTACATTTAATACACAAGAATTACGAAACTGAGGAAAGCTAATTAAATCGAAGGTTGCTGCAATAATCAAATAGCACAAATATGTTTATACTCATATGTATAATGTTTCTCTAATTAACCAATCTCTTTTACTGTAAATTTCTTTATTCTGATTTATAGAATGTAAAACAGTTGTAAACTATTCAAGAATAGTTGCGATTAACAAAATGGCTAGTCAGTTCTAGTGGTCAGCATCCACTCTTCTAAATTAGATGATCAAGGATTTAGTTCTAAACATTTTTTTTTCTGATTAATTCACCACATAAGCTCGAAACTTGTACATCGAAATGTGAAATGAAAATTGGTAAATGAAAAATGGCAACCTGATCGGGGTCCGAACCCGGGACTTCCGGATGAAAGGCCAAGTCGCTAACATTCCGCCATACAAGTTGATAAAGAAAAGTTCTATTATCAAGTAAATCAAGTATTGACATTTACTGGGTAATTAAAAAAACAATCTCAAGGTGTATCATATTTGTATTTGTTTTGAATGTTGTTGGGCGTCCTCATGTGCATAATATTTTTTTAAGGTGTTTTAATTGCCGACCTCTGTGGCTTAAGTGGTAGCTTCTTGGCCTTTCAACAAGAGTTCCCGGGTTCGAATCCCGGTCAGGCATGGCATTTTTACACATGCTACAAATCATTCATCTCATCCTCTGAAGCAACAACTAATGGTGGTCCCGGAGGTTAAAAAAAAGTGTTTGAATTAAAAAAAATATAACCAACCAATTATGAGATTGATTATTATTATTACTAATATTAATTTAAATAAATTATTGCAAATTGGTACCCTAACCGAGAGAAAATATAAGAAATGTAGCTTATGACTAATGATGATTTGATGGTTTTGATTTAGAAGATAAGTACAATTATTTTGAATATTAAACTTGAACCCACCGTGCTGATCTAGTGGTTAGCGCGACATCGCGAATCAGCTGATTTCGAAGTTGAGGTTCTAAGGTTCAAACCTTAGAATTGGTAGTTATTTTTATACGGATTTGAATACCATATCGTGGATACCAGTGTTCTTTGGTGATTGGGTTTCAATTAACCACATTTCTCAGGAGTGGTCGACCTGAGATTGTACAAGACTACACTTTATTAACATTCATACATATCATCCTCATTAATCCTCTGAAGTAATACCTTACGGTAGTTTCAAAGGCTAAACAGATAAAGAGAGAGTATTAAACTTGAATTTTGTAAATGGAATAATATTTCAAAAAGGTTTCAAATAATTGTATATTATTTTTATTCCATACTCTGAAATTCTATTTTATATTAAATGATTCTATTATCATTTATTTTAAATTATATTTTTTGCTTTTAATTAATTTTATTTATCTTCTATTAATATTACCATAACGTAGCGAATCTTTTCAAACCTAGTTATTTCTAAATATTATTATTTATTTACATTTTTTAAAACGGGAATATATTTGTATTTTGAAATAAACTATAGTTTTGTTTTCAATTCTGTTGCTTTATAGAGAAAATATATAATGCTTTTACAATCTAAATCTTACATATATTAAAAATAATTAAAAAATAAAATAAATAATAAAAATTTTATATTCAAATCCATTTGTCAGTATATGATAGTCCAAGTTTGATCATCCTTACATTAAAATAATTCTATTTTAAATATTACAGTTCATTAATAATTTACCAGCAGTTTAATAAATATTTATATAAATATTTAATAAATGTTTAAATTTTAAATTATTTTTAGGAACTGTAATACGAAATATGGTTATTTCAAAATAATAATACGGCTTTGGTGTGTGAAGCAATAATTTTAATATAGGACAACAGTCGTTATACAGATAGAGTAAATAATTGTATTAATTAAAGTTTATTAGGAATATAAATGTATATCGCAAAACATAATGAGCTGGTAATTTTATTCTGAATTGTAAATGATATACTCAAATTTGCAATACAAAATAGTAAGCCCAGCTAAATGTGGTTTATCAGAAAAACCAGTATATTTGCTTTGAACTGTCAACAGTATTATTATTAAAGGTTTTTATTGTTGTTGTAAAAGTGGAAATCCACCAAAACGTTAATATTGCATTTCATTTTATTATTTTATAACACGATATTTGATGTTTTTAAACACGGTTCAGATACAGGTTTAAAAGATAGATTAGTTTTATAATTAAGTAAATGTATATAATCAATTATTTTTGTGGATTCATTTTATGGTAATCACGACTTCAAAACTGAATTAATAAAACGATTAGATTTGTGAAAGTTGCCGATAAAATAACAAACAATACCCTATAATACTGGGATAACAAAAAATAAAATGTACAAAATTTATCAATTTATAGTTCCTGTTGTTTAACAACTGGGTTAGTAGTACCCACTAGTTTCTCTTCGATTTCTGAACATAATAGTGATAGATGTATAAGGTATCATAAACCAAAGTATTTTTAGGAGACCGACAACGAAAAACAAATCACTATAAAAATTGTTCTAACAAATTTGTTTTTTTATCTGAAAGACAGTAGTAAAATTAATAGTTCTTAATCTTCTAAACACTAGCCATTTATTAGATCCTTATTCTCAGAAATGGTTTACCTGAGAGACTGTACTAGACTCTATAGTTTATTTAAATTCATACATATCATCCTCATTCAGCCTCTAAGTAATATCTTACGGTGGTTCCGGATGCTAAATATTAAAAGAAAGACAGCTTTTATTAAACTATAGCTAAGAAGAACATAGAAAATAAAACCTACTAACATAATATATAAGCAAATGATTATTAAAAGTAAGTCATGGTATGAAAAATAATGTTTATTTACTAGATAATATTATCATTTTTTCAACCTCTAATAAGAAATAATAGAGAAAACGTGTATATATTCAGGGAGAAATATTCTCATGTAAATAAAAGTTAATTACAGTCATAAAGGAAAAGTTTTTCATTTTAAATAAAGTTATTATTCTTGCAAAAAATTCCTTACATGGTATTTGCACAATTATACAAGAAAAATTACTGTAAAAGATAACTTACAAAGTATAACTTCTTAAGTAACATAATTAGCAACAACCTACGAGAATTTTTTATCAAGAACTTAAAGATTTCAAAGATTTCACAGTACATTTACTATTGACTACAGGAAACTACAGACAGAATAAAATATACAAAACGAAAACTGGGAAATAAGATACTTATATTTATTGGTATTTTTTCCAGATCATTACTTTCTTTTCTTTTGTTGTGTAATGCTGTTATTATATTGCAGATTATTAAATCAGTAAGGTTTTATTTACTGTTTTACATATAAATATTATGGAACTATTAATAACCTAGGAAAACTAAAAAAAAAAAAAATTATAATATTAAAACACAATTAATAGTTTTAAATAATCTTATTATATGTTTTACAAATTAAAATTCTACAGAATATAGTCAATCAGCAAATTTAATAACTTAATAGCAGAGTATGGGACTAATCTTTTTTTTTTTTTTTTTTTAACTTCCAGAATCACCGTTAAGGTTATATCATCAGAGGATGAGATGAATGAATTGTAGCGTTTGTGAATGAAAAATGCCATGCCTGACCGGGATTCGAACCCGGGATCTCCGGGATGAAAGGCCGAGACGCTACCACTCGCGCCACGGAGGCCGGCGGGACTAATCTTTGACGGTACAATATTTTATAGATAAAGTTATACAGAAGAAATAAATAATTATATTGAATTTAATTTTCAGTAAAATTTAAAAGTTTACTCGATAAAACTAAGATTGCAGACATTTAATTCTAAAAATATTAGATTACTATTTCAATGTACCGTTAATTCTTATTTCACGTGCTTAGATTTTAATCCAAAAAAACTTTATACAGAATGCAAAGAATAGAACTTTCATTTCAGAATACTCGCTTTTTCCTGGTCATTATATTATTATTTAATATTGAACAACACTTTAGATAGAAGTATTATATATATATATATATATGGTACATACTCTTATTAAATTAATTCCCACCCATGAAACCCATGAATAAAGAAACTTACACTTGAAATGTTTTAAAAAAAAGTTGATTAAATTTTTTTTCTATCACGTTTATATATATAATGCTCGCCTTTCAAACAGAAAAAGAATTTGATTTATAAAAAAAGAAAAAAAACAAAATAGAAGGCAATATACGAAATACTAATTCCAAAAAAAAACTTACCCACTGCATTTTTGGTTGTAGTTTTTTTAGAAATTGATGTAATAGCTTCATCAAAAACAGTAATTGCAAGAAATTCGGTAAGCTGACAGTCTTTACGAAACACTCAGTTCCTTGGCTTCCTTCATAATATTTTTCACTCTTCTAAAACAGCTAGTGTTATATAACAAATTTTCTATAATTAATTGAAACGTATTGTTTATTTCTGATTGACTAGAAAGTTGAACACTTTCGAAAAAATATCAGCTTATTCAGTAAGGATTATTTAATGAAAAATTCATTTAAAAAAAGTTTTAAATTATTGAAATAAATTTGTGTCATTTATGTTTTTGAAAAAACTTATTAACAATACATCTAATTTAACGTTTAATAAATACCATTATCTAAACATAGTAAGGAAAATAAACACACACATTCTTATCTGTAAAATTTATAAATAAAAATGAATTAGATAAATTTAACACACACCTGAAAAAACTGTCATGTAGATCAAAATTAATGAACATTTAAAATTTTAAGACTGATCGGCTTAAAAAAATTATATTTAAAAAAAATTAAATTATTAAAAAAATATTACAATTCTAAATCGTTTGTATTTAACACTGTGAAAAAAATCAAAATCAAAAATTGAAAGGCAATCATTAGAATAAGGAATTTCCTCCCCGTATACCGAAGATAACGAATACTCTTCCTTCCATCTTAAAAGATACTTTCTAATAAAATAAAAAAAGAAAGTAAAGGATCAAACAAAATGAAACAGTGAGCTAAAAATTAAAAATAGATCACCAAATGAGATATTAGTTTGAAATAATATGTTAAAAAAGGTAAATTGAATTACTTAATACTTTAAAAAAAATAGAATTACACTTTAAGAATTAAAAACGTATAATGTAATTATGTAATAATTATGTAACTTAGATTTACGATTAAATTAAAGTATTACCCACGAGGGTTTTTTTTTTTTTAATAATTATGTATTTTCAAATAGAGATTATATTAATACAATTATATTACCTAGGTTTATTTAAAATAAGTTTTTTCAATAGTATTTTTTAACTTTTATTAATGTTATTTAATTTAAATAAAATCTTTTTTTAAGTTAACTTACTCAATGATTATTTATTTAAAGTGAAGTTTTATTTCTAACAATTATATTATTTATGTAATTAATTATATCATTTATTTTATGTGATTATTTTTACAAAAACTATTATTCCTTTGTAATTTTAATTTTAATTAATATTAATTATAAATGTAAGTTTAATATAATGCAACTTTATTAGATAACGGGGGATGTGAGTTTCTCCGTAGCAGCTAATGCAATTAATTCCCTTTCCTTCGCGTTCAGTTGTTTTCTTATCATCCTAACACGACACTTATAGGTCAAACACCGATCTCTACTAAGTCCTAGATACCGCATATACTCTATTTGTGTAGATCAAGATACTAGCCATCTTCAAACTGGAACAGTCAGATCTTCTCAACGATCTAAATTTAAACATATATTTAAATATGACATCAAAACTGTAGTTTTATCATCCATGATTAACTTTCAATACCAGCAAAATAATGAATTTTAATTTAATACCAAGCAAGTTCAAAACTGCTCTCTCTCCAATTTACAACATTTACTTATACTTCTTAGTATTTATTACTGTAAGCATTATTCTGAAAAAACCAAAGACTTCTGTGAAAATGCTTAAAAGAGATCACATAAAATCATCAGCAGTATGTAAAAAAAAAATATTTGTAGCAACGAACACTTTTCAATATAAATATATTTTAAATATAAACGTCCTCTCTTTATCTGTTTAGCCTCCGGAACTACCGTAAGGTATTGCTTCAGAGGATGAATGAGGATGATGTGTATGAATGTGAATGAAATGTAGTCTTGTACAATCTCAGGTCGACCAAATATAAACGTCCTGGTTTTTTATTTTTATTTTTAGCAAATAAGAATTTTATTTCCATAAACATCAGAATATATATCTACAATACCTTCATCTAAGATAAGTTATCATTTATTTAAAAAGTAAAATCACAACACATAAATTTTAAACAAAGAATAAATTAAACTTTATAACGTTGCGCTTAGTAAAATTATAACTTGAAAGATAAATATTAAATTGAGGAGATGTTTTTCCTACTTCTATGCAATCATATAAAATAAAATACTTTCTTCTTTTAATTTTACAGTTATTATACTTTAGATTTAAAATAGATTTTAATATTTAAAATATAACTTTATTAAACAAACATCCAAAGTAAAAAATATCATCTTTAGATGACTGTTATAGAAATATACCGACTAATAAAATAAAAGAGTATATAATAACATTTAAAATTATTTCATCTCTTGTATAGAACATTTGAAACTAAACACAAAAAAACGAAAAAATTTTACTCTGAATTAATTTAAAATAAAAATAAGTGACATTCATATAAATTTAGATTTTCTTTTACTTGCAATTACCGTCAATTAATTATACAAAAAATAAATTAAGAAAAATATAACCAGAAATTAGGTCGCAACAGAATGGACCATAATTATGTTTATATTAAAGTTTATGTACTCACAAAGCTAAATTATTTAATATGAAAGGTTGATCCGTATGACAATACGTAAGTTTGCACATCTAGTGCAAATTTTCTGATTGTTTTGTAGGCCGCTGCACATACGTATAATAAGTTTTGTTGTTAAATTCGTGGGTTTCTTGATCTGAAAATGTATTGTAATTTATAAACCAACAATAATTGGATGATCTTGGACAGTATCGAGGAGTCATTATTCCGAAAATATAATTTGTTTGGCTAGGTGTGAACTACCAACCTTCTACTCTGGATAACTAACAAACTTAATCCTCTTAAACTCTCTTGATTTTATTTAAATCAATTTGCTTTATTTAAAAGATAGCAGAAAAATTTAATTATTAATAATTATTAAAGTAAGTTTTTGTTTTGTAATATTATAATATTACAATTTTTAATAAGAAGGCCGAGCTACATGGTGGTTTGGCAGCTCCTCGGCTTTTTGTCCGGAGGTACCTAGCCGGGTTTGAATCCCAGTCAAGTATGGCGTTATTCATACGCTGAACTTATATTCTCATAGTGCAAAATGACTAAACCAGCCGAGTCCATCAAGGCAAGTCACAAGTCCAAGACAAGTTGCAATTGTATATAATTTTTTTTTTGTCTTCAGTCATTTGACTGGTTTGATGCAGCTCTCCAAGATTCCCTATCCAGTGCCAGTCGTT
>JAAAKQ030144273.1:0-18816 GCA_010016005.3 Zanna intricata
ACACACACACACACACACACACACACACACACACACACACACACACACACACACACACACAAATGTATTTGTTGTCATATACATACGTATGGTTTGCAGACATTCTATGTTTTTACCAGGAAGTAATAAAATATAGATTATGTATAATCATAATTGTGTTTAGTGTTAATTTTCAAAAAATTAAGTAATTTTGTTATGTTCTCATTTCCTAAAATTTAAAAGTACTTAAAAAATAAAGTAATAAAAAAAATACTTAAAAAATTTTTCAGTGTTAAAAATAGTTATTAAGTGGCAAAATTTATACAAAATATGAACAATTGAACAAATATAACAAATTTCTAATATAAACAAAAACCAGCTTTAAATTTATAAAGTGTATTATAAATAAACTTTTATAAATAAAAAGCTTAGTAAGACTTTCCTGAATGAACATTTTTATTATTATAACTGTACTTTCAATTATTAATTCTACAAAGTTATTATCGCTAACTTCTACTTGCACCACATACACTAAGTTAAAATAATTTATACATCTTGTGTTTTGGTAATTTTATGATTTTTTTTTCTGTCATTAAAAAGCTAGTTTTTTGCCATTTCGGAATCTTATACTTGAATTTACAAAATTCATATTTATGTATTTTAGTAAATTTTACATTAGTGCATTTGAACTAACTTGATAGCTTACACTGTTACTGTGTAGTGATTATTACAAAATGTTAAAAAATTAAAATTTTAGACTGACCGAGAACTCACCACCGAGAACTCGGTGGTTGATTGTGGCCATTTGTGTATTTTTGTAATCCTCTAATGATGCTTAATCTGAAATCAAAATAAAAATCTGACACAGAAAATTTTCCCAGTACATACATATTGAATTCAACTGTTCATTCATTAAAAATGTCTATGAAAGCAATGTTACACAGCATCTGGTACTATATAAAATAAAATAACAAATATATACTTAACTGATAGAAGCCTGTTTATTTTTCTTATAAATTAAGTTATTTTCAAATAACTTGTAGAAAACAAAGAAATGGAAGTTCTGATTCAGCAGGGAGTGAGACAAATATGTATATGTCCGCAATGGCTTTTAATTTTTGTACAGAAGAAGCAATTAAGGCATTGAATGAAACAATTCAGGCAGAGTAACAATCTTAAGTATGAAAAGAAAAATGTTAAGGTTCATTGGTGGTGTTTGTACTGTTGTTGGAAATAAAAAAAATGTGTAAAAGGAAATAGATTCATTGTTTGAAAGAAATTCAGTTTAATGATGAATGAAGGTAATGGAATGTGGTAATAATAAGAATAATGAAAAAAAAAGTATGATAACAGATTATAATAAAAGAAAAGATAAAAGAAAATATTAAAAACAGATGAAGCTGAGGAAGGAAAACTCTTATATGGAAAGAAAATTAGTTAATATCAAATGTTGATCTATGAATTGTAATATATAAGTAAAGATATTCTACAAAATATTTGTGTATTTTAGCCCTTTATTTTAACAAAAAATGGATAACAGGAAAAACAGAAAGGAAAAATAATGCCTTCAGAAATAAAGAGGAAGTTGTATGAGAAGATTTGAAAATTAGATAGTTTTAAAAATCTTTGAAATGAAGTGGTTTGAAAACAAACAGGATTAAAGAAAAATTTGGCCAGATAATTTAGGTTGGTGAGATATATATTAAGACATCCAAGTTCAATTAATTTGCAAACAAATGTCTGAGAAGAGGGTAAAAATTTCAGAGGGAAAAAAGATTGGAAAATATAGAATTGATAAATAAGGATGTTACTGTCCTAAATATATTATGATTTAAAGAGAAAAACATACAAAACAGAAAAAAGTATCAAACCAGCCAAATGACTAAAAATCTAAAACCTATGTTTGCAATATATAACTAGGTTGTTTTTAAAAACAGTATAATTTTTTTAAAATTATTAAATAAATTAACAGTCAGTCAAAAAAAAAAAAAATTTGACCATTTCTGACAATTAAAAAAAGGACATTTTTTTAATAATTGACAAGAAAGCTTTTGATGAACCCAGCAAAGTATTGTGATATTATAATGCAACAGCATTATATATTATCTAATTAACAGCAGTTCTTTGGAATAGTTGGCCTATCACTGATGAAAACAAGTAGGAAATTTTAATTGATATTATAGGCTGTTTTAAGGCAGTGCAAAAGAAACACATTGAGATTCTACCATCAATAACTCATGTATATATGAAAAGTTAAAACAATGTTATGAAAAAATTATAACAATGTTTAGTTGTAATTCTATTTTCTTCATTGGTCACTTAAAATTTACTGTATGTATTATTGAAAAGCTCAAGTTAACACGTTTAGTGATTTTTAAGAAATTAACAGCTAAAAGTTCTTTTTTTTTACCTCTGGAACCACCTAAGTAGTTCCAGTTTTTTTTAACTTTACTCTGGCTATATATTAAATTTAACCTAGATAACATCATATGTACTTCTTATATTATGAAGAATGTATATGTATTTGTTGTTGTGAAACATGTTTTAGTACATGGGCATATTTGCACTTGATTATATATACAAAAAGATAATAAAGCTGCTGTTGCTGCTTGCAATAACATTACTAAATAACATAGTTCAGTTAAAAAATAAAAATTTTCTGAAACATGAGTAGAAAAACTTATTTAAAAAAAAAATAGAAAACTGGAAATTTTAGCATATGAATTTAAGTAGAGAATAAATTTGATTTAATCTCTTACACCTATTAGAAGTAGGTTGATGTAGTGAAAAACAGGAGTACATTGTAAGGGAGAAGAACTAAATTTATTATTATTTTAATACTGAACATTTTGTATTGTTCTTATAGTAGATAACTTTTAATTTTTTTTTTACTAATCTTGCCCTTTTGGTTGGAATTTAAATATCTCATTCAATATGCCTTTTCTATTGTTAACATTTTTAAACTTTGTAATCATGTAAGAAGTTTATTCAGAAACAGAGTTGTAAATATTATTCATGAATTTATTTATTAATGTTTATCAGATTATAAATTATCATGTATTGAAAAATTTATTTCCTTTTGGTTTGTTTTACAAGGTATTAAACTGGAAGCCATCATATTACTCAGATATGTCAGAATTACCATCATCTATGCCATCTTTTTTGAAAACATACATTGATGAGAAAACGGTCCATGCTTCTGGAGTAAGTATTATCACATTGTAGCTATAGTACACATTTTATGGGTTCCCATCTGACAGCTTTGGCACTGGCAATGAGAGTATCCAACCTATATAATAACTTTAATTCCAAGTTATATAATAGACTTTTGTTTAACTTTACTCTGGCTATATATTACATTTAACCTAGATAACATCATTAAGAATATATAAATAATGGGTTCTTCTCATGTTTAATATATACTGTAAATAACAGTAAAAATATTAAACATTTTCCAATTAAATATTTAGGAAACACATAGCTTTTTCACATAAAATTTCCTTTCTCAGAGGTATGTGAATATGGAACACAGGAGTGAGGTCTCCTATTAAGCTTGTGCCACTTTCCCTCAAGTATTAAAGTAAAAGATAATGGAGGACAATCAGAAAAAAGAGGTTCTTCTGATTCCAATCAATTTATAATCATTTTCTTTTATCACAGTTTAGAACTTAAAGTTGTTCTTTCTTAGTGGAGTCCCTTAATAACATCTCTTGAAATGTTATCAAACAATTGAAGTGACTTTGCCCAAGATTGTTTGAGACTAAATTCTTAGATATACCATTTATTGGTTTTGTGAGGAAGGTAAACTTTTATTACAGTTTATATGATAAAGTTTATTGTTTCAGATGTTTTGTTTAACTATCATCCATTAATTTGTTATCACTAAAATATAGAATAATATACTGAAGTTTGTTACTTAATTTCACTTGAGGAATGACTAAGTTGTGATTAAATATTAGTAATTAAATAATTAAGAAGAACTAATGAGAAAGTACATAAATATGATAAAAACTGACTACAATAAAACTAAACAAAGAAATGTATCATTTTGTGCAACTTCTTTCTAGAAAATCTATTAATAGTCATATAAAAAAATAGCAAAAAATTGTTCTAATTGACAGTAGAGGTGAACTTGGCAAGTAGTTGTACAGCAAAGTACTTGGTTTAGTAAAGAAATCAAAGGTTATCACAGTACAATTTACTGTCTGCATTATATCTGTTACTACTTGAATTTTATAAGTATGGTACATAATGTTTGTTCTTGAGAATGTTTATTTCAGCTTTAAAAGTGAATAGTCTCCATTTTCAGGTCTCCTACAAGCATTATGGATATGGCACCTACAATCACGTTGTGAAAACAAATGGAGCTTTTCTTGCATATTGATCAAATGACCAAAAGAAAATTGGAAATTGGAAAATATGGCCAAAGGAAAATTTTCATTTAAAATAAAAAAGAATGCCTTAATGAAGATTCACACAGAAATTTTTTTATTTTTAAAACTCTCTTATGATAGATTAATAATTAGTTATATTATCATAATGTAGCAACAAGTCATCAGTAGATGTGCTTACTGTCTAATCTCTTTATTAGAGATCTCCCCTTTCAACCAAATGAATCTCTGTGCAATAAATTAAAATTATCCAGCTAGTTGGTAAAAACTCCTTGTTTACAATCCCATGGTGTTGAAATTGAAAAGGATTGATTATTAGTTGATTGAGAGAGTAATGCCATAAGTACTGACTTTATCAATTCATTTGAAACTGAATTATATGTGGACATTGATCCAGAATACTCTTTTGTTATGGATTTTTCACCCAAAACTAAACTATATCAGTTGATTATGTTCATACATGTGTGAACAAATTATTTGAAATTATTTTAATGACACTTTTTGATTGACGAACTTGTCTGACTGGAAAACTCTTGGTTAAAAATAGATTCTGACATTTAATTTTTATGATTAAATTTCAAGGGACAAAAATTACTGTCAACAAAAATCTTAATAACTACAGTATGAATCATTTCTGATTTTTAATCAGGATTTATGTTTCAATTTCCTTTGAGAAAGATATTCTTGTGATTTTACTAAGTATGAATTTTAGCAGAATAAATCAAAAAATAGAAATTAAAATATATCAAATTTTAAAATTCATTGCAAGGTATTTTTTTCTCTCTGAACACTGTGAATCATATGTTTGGCATATGTATAAGATGTAAGTACAGTTCCCCCAGTGGAACAAATCAAAGCTGTGTTTGTTAGCAAACCAAATTAACAACACTTCTTAAGCAGTACTTTCTACATAATTGATAATTGTAGACTAAAAATATATCTTACCTTCATTAATATTTGTATTTCATCTTTATGAGAGCTTAATATACTTTGAATTGATTTTTTTTACAAGGCTAACTTTTTATTCTAATAGCATTATATTTATTTATTTCATTTTATTATACAAAATGGTTAACTTGTAAATGAGACGATTTAAATGTTATATCATTGAAATTCTTTAATTTTGAGTGCGAAAAATATATTTATAAACAACATAATGTAAACTTACTGTATTTTATACATTTAAAAAATTAAATTTTGGACAACAGGATACAGAATTGTCAGTTCATATACTGTACTACTGTAAAATGGATTGGGAGAAAACTATAGGAGAATGAGTTGACAAACCTATATTAATATTAATGTATTTCGATATTCTGAATATCACCTTTTACAATCTCATTAGCTAAAAGTTGTGTGGTTCGCAGACAGTGATATAAAGCTCTATTTATGTTTTATAATGTTGTTCTTTGGACAGTGGCAACCTTGGAGCTTCACCAAAGCATCAACCTTGGTATCTGTCATCAGTGGTATCTACCTCCAGTACTTTCAGTTACAAATGTCAATAGCCTTCTTTTTTTATTTTTAGAGTATAGTCTAATGATATTTGTAATTTTAGTTATCATCATTTTTCAGCTCATTCCTAATGAGACTTCTTCACAGAAATACCTTCAATTTTTTTCCTAGTGACCTTTTCTTCCTTCCTGTTCTGTAATTGTCTTTTATATACAATTTCTTTCTTTCAGATCTTGGTGTATCTTCTTCTCCCTTATTTAATTTTTCCTTTTTTAATACATTCCAGAATATGTCTCATTATATAATGATTCTTTAATACATGTCCCACTCAGTTCCTCTTATGCTTTTGTCAATATACTGTACTAACCTGTCAGTATCAATATAATTTGTTTAATTACCAGCTTCCTTCATTTTGTGAGTCCATTAAATGTCAATAATCTTTCCTATAATCATATTTTAATTATCACTATGATAATCTCTTTATAACAATCTTCATGTCTTTAACCATCCAATTAAACGCTTTGTTATGAATATTTCTATCAAATTTTACTTCTCAGAAACCTTCTCTTTTTGTTAAAATTTGTCATGGCAGTTTGGTTGTGTCTTATATTTCATAAGGAATGGAGTTTTTGGTAATCTCTGTCCCTAGAATTTCTATCTAATTTACCCTTTCCTGTTTTCCTGCCTTGGTATATATTCTCTTGTCTGTCCTTAATTAAGGCAAATAAGTTTATTTCATCTACAAAACTTGGTATAATATTTAAAATTAGAAACTTTTTAAAGGATAAGTAAACTAAATTTAATAGTTTTACTTTTACATTTTTAATGTTTTTAAAAATGTATAAAACATTTTCAGATGAAATATAGGATGAAGTCAGCTGCTCTTACAGTCATTTTAGTGCTGCTGTTCTCATTAGATCTGTTGAGAACAGAGGCTGACAAATGTTGACCTATGTTGCTGTGAAGGGATTTTTGGTTCATTGTATTTTTATTTGAAGCTGTTGCTGGCCAGTTGTAAAGTTTGCTCATTTTTTCTGGGAATTGTTCTTCTGGTATTCACTTGTGTTTGAGTTTATTTTCAGAATATAAAGTCTTTCTTTATTTTTACGATATTAGTTTAAAGATTTCTTTTATCAAATATTCAAATGTTGAGTTATAGTGCATGTTGATGTTTTTTTATCTTTTTTATGATGTCTATACTATTTTTCTTCTTTTGTTTAATGTAACCCTATCTTTTTGTTTATACATGCCCATGCATAAGGCAAGTTTGTGGACATGACCACTTACAAGATAATTTATTAGTCTTATTAATTTAATTAGTTAGCTCATTTGATAAAATTAACTTATTTTTCATTAAATGTTTTCTTAAACTTTAATTCAAAGAAAAATTGCATTTGCTGACAATTTAATGTCATAAACCAACAACTGAAAGTAATTTTTAAATTGTAAGTATAAAATCTAATCTGTACCAAATAATTGATCACAGTTAAACATAGAATTATAAAGATTTCTATTAACTGGTGGTAGTTTTCTGTTTTTTTATTAAACACATTTGACTGAAAAATTAAACATATTAATTAATAATAAATGTTCTTTTTTTATTTCAGTGGAATACAGTATGGATTTCATGTGATGGTGAAACCCCTACAGATCAAGAATTCATTGGACCATTACAGTATATACCAGAACCAGGAATTCCTGCTTACTTTTTCCCATACGATGGAAGAGAAGGCTACCTTAGTCCTGTTGTGGCAATACATTTTAAACAACCTCAAAGTCAGTACAATAATACAAGATGTAATCAAAGAGTATTTGACCATGGCATATACAAACAAAAATACTTAATCTATTTTGTTCAATGAACTGTCCTCTTCAATGTAGGCTAGGCCCCTCTGATTATTTCAGCGATGTTTTCATTGTTGGAAACATTTTCAAAGTTGTTTTTAATTGATAACTTAACTTCTTGCGTCAATTTCTTTTCATCTCTTCTCTATCTTCAAACCTCTTTCCTATAAGCAGAGTTTTAAGTTTAGAAAAACCAGAAATTACAGGCAGCCATGTCTTGTGAGTAAGGACCAGCTAAATTTGTTTGATCTTGTGTTTTCCAAAGAATTTTTGATTATGTTATGATGCATGGTCTGGAGCATTGTAGTGATAAATTTCTACATGAAGGTCATATTGATAGTTTTTTTTTTATTACGAAGGCATGATTCATTACAAGTAAGCTCTGAAGAACAAATTGTCAATAAAAAGTACTACATAACTGTTCATTGATTAAGAGATGCTGTTTGATGCAAGAGACCTTTAAGCTTTGGGCAAATGGAGATTGGACAATTTCTTATTTATCTAACATAGCTTTACACATTTCTGTAGATTTTCATCTGATATAACAATGAGAAAAATTATACATTTCATCTCTATTTTTTATTTTTATTTTCAAGCATATAAAAAAAAATTCAATTTAACTAATAAAATTACTGTTTTTAACTACAAGAAATAATTACTTGTAATCTTAGATAAAATGAATTACAACAATTGTTAAAAAGATCAAAAGTTAAAATTAATTCTATATAAATCAAATAATTTTACCTTAAAATTTGCTAATCTAAAACAGTTGATATGTCATTCATAAAACAAAAAAAAAATATCTGTGTCAAGGAGGAATCAGGCTGGAGGAAGTTGATTTTGAATATCTTAAAGGTATTATTAACATCTTAGAAGTATGGGAATTATACATCCCTCAAAAAAATTATGATAGACTTTTAAAGAAATAAGATAATACTAAATTTACAACTGCATGAATAAAATCAAAATCTGTTAAATTTGATCTTATTAATAGAGATGTTGAAGTATATTAGCTATGGAATTCTTTTGGTTCTAAAACACACATTTAATTTTTCAGTTATAATTACTAACATTCTATTACATGGAGGCAATCTCCAACTACTGTCACCACAAAAAGCATCAATCATTTAAGTCTTCACTTTCCTGATTTAATTTTAATTACTTAATTTTTGAAACAAAAGTGTTTAACAGTTTTTTAGATAAGCAAATTAATTAATATGTGATTGATTGATGGATTATATTAATAATTGATCAGATTTGTTATATTTATTTAACAATATATTTTGTGTTCAAACTGTCCTTATTAATTTTTTTTAAGATAATAAAATAGTGATGATTGACAAACAGATTGATTGGATTATGTATTGTTATGGAAATCTTGTGAAAATTTGTAGATTACAACTTAGGTGTTATTAGATATCATTTTTAATAGATATCATATGTAGTTATTTTCATTTTGATAGTGGTTGGTTCATTTTATTTAAGAAAGAGTTTATTTTTGTTATCTTTTTTGTTTGAAACTTTATTTAATATAAAATTATGACATGCTTTATGACATTTAATTTAATGTCACACACAATACATTCTCAGTACAATTCTTAAGTTTTTTCAAGACAGACAGACAGATTCAGTTGTTAAAGATACAAATTCAAATCTAAAAATGCATTTAGCTTTCAACAATTTTTATCCAAAAATTTCTATTTTTTTCTGTAAGAAGGGAAAAATCTCTACCATTTCTATACGTGTATTACATTTCTATACTTTCAGGTATTTTCAATGTTACTATTAATTTTTGACATAAATAATTGTGTTTACAAAATTAATAATTAATTATAAATATAACTATTAATAACAATTAATTAAACAATAAATATTAATTGCATTTAAATTTAAGAATAAATAGTTCTATGATAGTCAGATTTTTATGTTTGATTTATTATTCAATTATATATTTAATAATTGACCTTCAAAATTTTTTTTGGTTCCTTAAATTAAAAATATATGGTTTCTTTTAGCAAAATTCAAGAAAAAGGATTCAATTTTATAGTGAAAATTCAGAAGACTGAATGATTGTATAATTTAGCTAATTGTAATAGTGAATTCTGCAACTGAATTCCTAAAATTTTAGAATTCGCCATTTATAATTATCAAAGTAGGGTCTTCTGAATCTTCATTTTAAAATTAGATTCTTTTCTGAATTTAACAAAAATAAACATCTTATTTAAGGGAACAAAAATGTTTTTATAAGGCAACCACCAAATGTAAAATTGTAAAATTTACATTTTACCATTTTTACCAAAACTGATGTATACAAAAATCTGAACAATAAGAATATGTGTATAACATCTGGCTATCAGTTTTGAAGTTATATTTCTTCAAATTTTACCTAAACAGTATTTATTTGGATTGTAGATAAATTCTAATGATTTTGAAAAGCCATGATATCTACTAATGGTTAGGCTGTATCAGTAATAGTTATTTTTGCCTTGAAATACTTAGCAAGTAAGTCAATTACATATTAAATAAGAGACTGCTTTGGTTTATTGTTATAGAACTAAATGTTTTGTCTTACATTGTTGATATATGTACCTTTTACCATCATCATTATTTTTTTTGCGTACTTTTATTGTCCACATTATATATATATATATATATCAGAGTACAGATATATATAAATATAATCTGCTTTAATAATTTTTATTTTGATAAAATTTTAAAATCATATAATATTAAATTTCATATTCTTATGGTAAATGATTTTTAATAAAAATATATTTGTTAATTTTTTATTTCAGTTGGTGTAATTATAAATGTGGAGTGTAAAATATGGGCGCCAAATATAATTCACAACAGAGAGAAAAGTACTGGGATTGCTAAATTTCAACTGCTTATAGATTAGCTAGTCATCATATCGAATGTTATTTAATTTCATATTTTAATTATTAGAATAATTATATCATAATTAACTTATTAAAACTTCATGTTATTCTATTTTTACTAATATAAAATTATAATATATATAAATTAAATTTTTTTAAAGGATTAAATATTTAATATGCAATATATCTTGATGAAGTTGGTAAATGTTTAATAATAAATTTACAGAACTTATGAAAAAAATTTGTGTATAAATATTTTGATATTCTTCAGAAAAATATGTGTTTATATACTACATTCTATCTATAAGATTTAATTAATTTAATGTTTAAGATGAAAAATATAATTCTATAAGAATTATTTTATTAAAATATTGATTCTTATTTTAAATTTCTAATGGAAGGTATTAATTTGTATAAATTTTCATACAAAAAATTTATCTCTTTTTTTTTTTAATGCAGGTAACAATTTTCTTAGTGCCTTATTCACATCATTAATGTAAACAATGTGTTTACCACAATACCAAAACATTAATTGCGGTATTATTGCTATTTCATTATAGTTTTAAATTATACAAGAGTCCAATACTGGTAGGAAGCTTAAATAGACATAACATGTAAAAAATAGCAACCTGTTGTATTGTCAATATTTCATTAAAAAAAAAAAAAAAAATTGTTATTTTATCAGTTTAACCTTTCACTACATATAATATTACTGAGATCATTCTCAGAACCGTGAACAATAAGTATGAAGTAATAAATTTTTCTATTGGGTTTTCATTTATTACTTTATAATTATTTAGAGTACTGATTTATTAAATTTTACTTCTTAAATCCTTCACTTCTGTAATTTTTTCTCGAAACCTTTACATTATCTCAATAATTAATTTTATCATATTTTGTGCAATTACTTTTAAATATAAGTATTTTATTCATTTCTAAAAAGAATTTAGTGTTAATATTTTTTAAATTAGTAATTTCATTGACATTTTCCTGGGAAATGTTATTAAAATAAGAGAAAAAATACTGCATGATGAATAGTTAATCTACCACTATCAGATCTAATTTTACATTGTATTCCAAAATTAAGTTCAATGAATTAATATTAGTTTATTGAATCAACATTTATTTAAATAATAAACATTAGCTTATTCTTCTATTCATTTTTTCTATTTCTCTTATTATTCATTTAGGTAAATAACTCTTCTGTATCAGTTTCACTGCAACTGGTTAACATCATTGGTATTTAGAATTATGGTTATTAATATTCATTAATTTTTTCAACATATGTTAAATAATTTCTCTATTAAAATAAATAATATAATTTATTTATCATATGGTACATAGATGTGTGTGTCCAAAATGTGAAAAATAAATATTCAGATAATTGTAATAGCAGAGTATATGTGATACTTATGCAAACATAGTACAAATTTCAGTATATCTACAAACTGACATCCAGGGTTTTTTCAGTCATTTGACTGTAGGTGCGGTAGCACTATAAACATTTTGTGGGTTTCCCTTGCATGCTTGCTGTTGTACGCTGTATTCCCTTCTATGCATCCCCCTCACATGTTGTATTAATCTCCTTGTATACTGCTCCATAGAGAGCATATGGACAGTTCTTAATTATATTTAAACTGTTTGGAGTGGGTCACCATACTCACAACCAGCCATAAGTGACCTACTCCGTTCATTCAACAAGTAGTTACATCTACCATATCCAGTTCTTATCCGATTAAGTTTGTACCACAACTGTTTTGATAGACTAAAGCCTGGCACTTGTGCATGGACTATCTCTATTCACTGGTAGCCATAGTTTTCTTCCCATGACATCAGACATTGTTATCTGATATTTGGCACTCTAATGGCTGAAATTTTCTGAAGGTATATCAGGAGACTATACCAGTAATTGCTTTCATAATTTTGTTTAATTTAATATCTAATTTACCAGTATGGCAGATATTCAAACATACAGGTGCATATTACTCAGAGAATAGGCCAGGGCTGGCCTTGGTGTAATATATATACTCTTCTTATAATATAATGAAACGCAATAACATAAGTTGAAACAAATTCAGCATTATAATCAAAGGTCTTATTTGTTTTAAAATCCATTTTGTAATGCAACAACATTTTTTAAATTATTATAATCAGTGAAAAACTATAAATTATTAGAGTAGTAGTTAGTGATTAAATTACTATAGTCAATGAACTTAGATTAAGATATCCCATTTTTTATGAAATTGTGGCTGCATAACAATAAACATTAAAAAGTTACTCCATTTTATTAGTGTTATGTCTTACAAGAAACTATCTGGCATTTTGGATGATTTTTTTAATGAAAAACAGGTTTTTACAGCTTTATATAGAGTTATGATATTATTGTATTGCATTACATATTCAGTACTTATAATGTCAAATGTGTAATATTACACATCTTTTATTAGTAGTTGTTTTCTCAAAAAGAAAAACCATAAATATACATGTAGTGTTCCTCAATATACTTTCTACTTTAACTGTGAATGTTGTCTATTTATAAATTTGTGTTAATTAGTAACAGAAAATTTTATTAAGATTAAACATATAACACCGTCTTTTTTTGTTTTTGTGCTATGGGAAATAATAATCTCCTTATGGTTTTCACACAATAAATTTAAAATAAAAACACTGTAAGAATAAACAGTTTATTGGAGATGAAATCTTTTGTGGAGCTGGTCATTGGTTTTTTTATGATGGCATTTATTGCTATCATAAAAAAACCAATGATATATATACATATTTATACATACATTATACATATTTACATCTGTAAAAATAGATGTAAATAAAGATCGCAAATTGTTAGCAATTTAGTAAATGCATTTAAAAATATTTGTAATTGCAATCAAATATTGAAGTAGTTCAGTTAAAATTTTGTTCACACAATCTTTTATTGTTTTTTTAAATCAGTAATTTCAATACAATAATATATTAGGATCATTAAAATGGTTTTGTAAGTTTAGTTAAAAACCTGGTCAAACTTTTACTTAGGAGAATTAAAGTATATTACTTGAAGTTACAACTTAATTATTTTAGTTTCTATTGCATTTAAATTGGGAAAGAAGCGTTTAAAAAATATCTCTGGATAAATTTTCTGGACAGCAGAGACGCTTTAAAAATATCCTAATGTCTGTGTGTGTGCACGCCTTTGTACTTGTAAAAGAGAGCTTGTATAGATAAATAAATCATTATTTCATAGAATTAAATTCCATCAAAATAAATAATTATAAACTGAAAATTAAGTGATTATATAATTGAAACATATTATTACATCATATTGTACATTTTCTGTTTTTTTTTTTCTAATATATACTGAGTATATATACATACTCTGTATATATTTGAACATTTATTATAATATATAATAATAATTATATACATGTACATTGTATATATAATAAGTTCCCCCTATTTTTTTTTCTATCTGACTGTTAATTCAAAAAACCTTGGCCAATAATATATTTATTCTGAACATAAAAACTACTTTTTAACAACTTCTAACATTTTGTCCATTATCCTGTTTCCACCATATTGGATTGAAAAATATGTATTTCTAATGATACTATAATCATATGACTCATGATGTAAAATTTTACAAAAAGAATCAGTAACGAATACTATGTATTGATATCTCTACAAGTTTTCAAGATATTACCTATTAAAGAGCCGACTGACTGAGGCTGCTTCTTTGGACATCCTGACCCTGTGGGGAAGATACACATACCTGCCTTGTCACAATCCCAGATAGGCAAACCATCCCCTCCATTCCTACCTTTGATGGGTTTTACCAGAGATCGTCTTTTACCCTCTAAACTTGAAAACACAACACAGGCATCAGTTTGGCCTCTGTCAGGATGCAATTGATACAAATGTCTCAGCAGACATTTCCATCGGTATATTTACACAAGGTTTACATAAGGTTCCATAAGGTTTACTATTGCCTTATGGCCCCTTCCAACCATGACTGCTAACGTAACTTTCAACTCTCAACTATCAAATTAACTGATTCGTGGAACCATGATCCTGCGTCTTCCTCTAACACCAAAAGTTTCAGATTAAAGCTCTTCTTACTCTTCCCGTGTCTAACTTTAGTTAGACAACTCTCTGACTTAATATAAAACACAGTTCATTAACAATTAGAATCATAAAATTTATTAGTTAATTTAAACAAAATAGTATTTAAGCTAAAAATAGATATGGCATTAGTCAAGGTTCTCTTAAGTAAAATATTTAGAAAAAAATAATATGGGGGAAATTACTTTATATACATTCAGTATAATGTACGATTTTATTATTAACAAATGTTCTGAAACTTACAGAATAAATATTGTCTCTGCTTGACAAGTAACTTGATAGTTACTATCAAGTAACTATGCTCTGCTTGATAGTTACTGTCCTAGTAACTTGATAAGTTACTAGGACAATAAAACAGTAAATATTTATGACTTGGAAATAAGCTTATCTTAGTCGTTACTGCACTTCATACACAAATCTCAAGGAGTGGTAAAATGTTAAGTGTTGTAGTTTCTGTCTCTAAAAATAAAAAATTATAATTATATATTATTACAATATATTTGGGGGCTCACTGTAAAACAAACAAACAAACAAACAAACACACGTGCGCGCGCACACACACACACACATACACATATATATATAATATGTATATACACACATACATACATTTTTATAATTAAATTTTTAAAACATTTTCAATTAAAAATTTAATAAAAAATAAAACAATTATTTACGGGAAGGTTTTTAGTAGTTAAAGCTCCAAAGGCGACCTATGATTACTATTATTACCTGATTTTATTATTTTGAGGAAAGGTCAATTTCCTCAAAAGGTTAAACTACTAAATCTTGCTTAACAAAAACATTCTTCTTTTGTTTAAGATATTATTTCCAGTTCAATGAAGTATATATTAAATATTAATTTTTTTTGGGGGGGAATTCAAGATTTAAAAAATATTGTTATCAAAAAACTGCATTAAAAAATATCTATTTATTACCCAAAATTGAGATAAAACTGAAATATACCAGTAATATTATAATACAACAAATTTCATTTTCCGCAAAACATATAAAAATGTTCTTGAAGCTTAAAATTTACTGACCATTCATATTTACTTAAATAATGAAATAGGTCAGAATTTTATTAGTTTAGTATTTTAATAATATATTCTTTCTATCATAATATATTATGATAGAATCAAGTTGCTGAAATTACAGGTAGTGGAACTAATACCTCTAATTTAATGAAAAAAATCTTTTTTCAAATGATGTACTAATAACAATTTTTAAAAAAATTGATGTCAGTAACAATAATATTGTATGAATAGCCAAATGCTGCAATTAACTGAACAGAAGTCATCAAAAGAAAAGGTGATTTTGGTCCTTCATAATATTCAATCATGATTTTTTTTTTTATTATACCTCTAGTATACTTTATTTGAAATGACTTTAAATCAGAGTATGATCAGATACAAACATTTTTAAATTTTAAATAAAGTAAGTTTTCGTTAATGTGACATTTAAATAATGAACTGAATTGTACAAGAAAGTGCATTTAAAAGATCTATTTCAAAGGAGGAGGATGGAATGAAATGATAATATTGTAGTATGTGGTAATGCTATGCCTGACTGGGATTCGAACCTGGGACCTCCGGATGAAAGGCCGAGCCGCTACCACTTGCACCACGGAGGTTGGCATGCTATGAGCTTACCAATCATTTTGATGATTATTAATTTTGTTTTATGAATGCAGAAGGATATTAAAAAATATAATAAAAATATAAAATTGATCTGAATGTGCCATCTGCTCTTACACCATAAGACTCCGCAAGATTCTTACGTCCATATTTCTAATGGCAGGGTTACTAATATCAGTTCCATTATTGAAAAGGGATGATACATTTCAGAGCTTAGTGACAGTGATGATTCACAAACTGATGAAAATTTAGATCTTTCCCAGTTATACTGCTCACAAATCCAGCAAACCCCCAACTTATCTGCCTAAATGAATTAAATGTTTTAGTGCATAATTTGGGCTTATCAAATTGCAAACTGAACTTCTCAATTCTAGATTGTAAGAGTAGAATCTGTTGGCAGATGTAACAACCATTATACTCTTAAAAAAAATTCTGTTTTATAAAGTAGAATGTTCTTTTTGTTTATGTTTTGACATCAGCGGATTATTGATTAAACCCAAATAGATCATAAACCTACAGGATAGTTTTTTATTCATCTAAATATAACTTAAAAATAGTTTAAAACCACAATGAAAAGAAGCCATGTGTACCAGTTGCTTAATCAGTTTTGGTGAAAGAAACATATGATAGCAAAGTTGCCATTCTGAATGGAATTATGTAAAAGTGGTTCAATTGAGAAGTTTGTGAGATTTTGAAGATGATAACTATATTAATGAGCCTTCAAAGCAGGGTCACAAAATATTGCTTGTTATATTTATGAATTAATAAAGCCATGCAGTAGCACTTTGAAAATAGAAGACTAGCCAAAGAAAATTTCTTTTAAACCAGGTGACCAAAATGTCTTATATGTCTCTTGTTAAACGCAAGACGAATCTTCTTCCTCTATTTCACATTAAACTTGATGAAAAAATTTATTAAGGTAATGAATAAAGGGGGTAAAGGCCTCAAACATTTAAGAGAACTTTTCCACAATTAAGTGAAAGCAAACTTAAACATGGTATTAATTGTTTGCCGGGCTCAATAATAGGAAAGTGGTTTACCGACCCTGTTTTTGAATGAAAATTTTAGCAAAAGAAATTAGCAGCATGGAAATTATTTGTGAAGATGTTAATAAAATTATTGGGAAAAAAGTAGATAAAAATCCTAGCACAGGGAATTTTTTAATTCCATCTAAGCCATATATTTGTTTTTAATTACTTGCAGTCATCAACCAAAGATCGTATATATGTTTAGTTTATATTTCAAAAAAAAAGAAAGTATGTTTTAATGAATGTATACAAAACAGCTTTATATGATTCTTCTCATCTAATATCTGATAATTTGGATGTAGCTTTTATTAATAAAAATAATTTAATTTTTAGGTTTCCTTACAACTAATACTCATCATTATGAATGGAGCTAAAGGTAGTTTATACTATATAGTTTTACTGTAAGGTTGTGTATCATTGGTGATGTAATTAGTTACCTTTGTATTTTCTGTAACATTTGGTATAGGAAGATGAATTTAGCTGATAATGTAAACAAATAAATAAACTGCAGTCCTTGTGGTATTTTACTGTTTACTATGCACATACCAATGTGAATATATACACTGATAATACGGTTTTTTCTCAAATTTACAAACTAAAGCTTCCATATAAATGAGGGAATTTGTTAGAAATATTTTATTTACCTTAAAAAAGGTAATGAAAGATCTGCAGAGATTTAGTACTTTAAAACTTACTATTGAAAACTTTAGAGTTTTTTAAAAAGTTAATAGTTATAGGGAAGCACATTCATATAGGGATCTTATGTTTTCTAAATTTATGTAAAGGACACAATTGACGTGCACTCTGTCTTCTTCTTATATAAATACCCCGACATAGTGTACGTATAATCACAATCAATTTTGGCTGTATTCCACAACACTGTTGCCAAGTTTAAATATGCTTAAAAGAATTTTGTGCTCTAAATAACATCTTGGAGTATTGCACTAATCTAAAAATAACTTAATTCATTCATTAATTGTTCCTATTGAAAAAAATTTAGTTGTTCTTTCGTATTTCAAAGATAGAATTATCTGTAGATTATAAAGTTTATAAAACTCTATATATCTTGTAAAGTATTAAAAAAGAAATTAGTAGTCTGTTTAATAATTTAGTCTTTTACTTTCTTATTGTTCCAAAGTAATAATTAAACTTTGATTTTTAATATCTAATTGGAAATTAGAAAAAATAACAAGTGATTTTGAGTTTTCAATTGTATACATTATTTGTTTTCTTCTTTTAAAATTCACTATTTTATCTTTGTAATTATTGTAGAAGTTGTTTGGAAGATAATCAGATATTTAAGAATACCTAAAATTATATTTGATTAATGTTATTAATATACTAATCTAAAATCAACAGTTCTCAATCTAGATTAGTTCTGTTCTGGATAGTTTTATGAATCTAATTAGAAAAGTACATTCTGTAATTAGAACATTCTGTAAAATTACATTAATTAGTTAATTAGTAACATTATATTAATTAATTAGAA